>JARFOD010021520.1:0-10957 GCA_031763545.1 Mopalia muscosa
TTTCATGGAAGAGGAAGATCAGGCTACTATCAAACAGGATGAACTCACTAGATACCTTTCACAGGATAGATCATCAATCTTTCCCTTAACATACTGGAGGGACAACAACGCTACATATCCTCAACTCTCTAAATTGGCGACAGAAAGTTTATTTATTCCGGCATCATCTGCTGCAGTGGAACGTCTTTATAGTGTGGCAGGGAGAATCATATCACCTGGCCGATGTAGATTAAGTGACAAAAACTTTGTTCGCTTACTTAAAATAAAAACCAATAAAGAACTTCTTCAAATAGAAAAAGAGACGGACAGTTAATTTTTAGTATGTAATAAGACTGTACTTGTAATATAGTCACAAAGACACTTTATAAAAGTGTTATTACAATGCAGTTTTTGGACAAATTTATGAGGGAAGAAAACTTTGATTTGTATCTCTATATTTTAACTCTATTTGTATACAATAAAAACCTTTCTTGTTTTGAAACCCAGTAGTTGAACATTTATTTAAATAAATTGGGGTTTATGTAAGTGTAATATAAGTTTCGATAAAAGAATGCTGTACCAAAGACACCAACCAAGTGATGTCATTTCATAAAGTTTGTGTGTAAATGAGATTTTTGGGGTTTTCCCATAATTATAGTCGTAATTGAGATTTTCTTTAGGCTGTATAATTGTAATTGTAATTGGCCTTTTCAGATTTCTGTGTAATTGTAATTGTAATTGAGATTTTGCTGAGGTCGTGTAATTGTAATTGTAATTGGCCTTTTTAGATTTGTGTGTAATTGTAATCGTAATTGTAATGGAGATTTTAATGAGGTCGTGTAATCGTAATTGGTCTTTTCAGGTTAGTTTGTAATCGTAATTGGAATTGAGATTTTACTGAGGTCGTGTAATCGTAATTGAACTTTTCAGATTTGTGTGTAATTGTAATCGTCATTGTAATTGAGATTTTACTGAGGTCGTGTAATTGTAATTGGTCTTTTCAAATTTGTTTGTAATCGTAATTGTAATTGGGAAAAGACATGTGTAATTGGTAATTGATAATTGCAATTATAATTGGCCCCAACCCTGGCCTCATTCAGCTCTACTGTTTTGTTGTTTTGAGATGTGTCCTGTTTTGATGTCTGTCTCATCTCCAAATGTTCACTCACCACCTCAAAGAAGATTATCTTCCTTTCATCGTTTAGCATGGTATAAACAAGAAGAAATGAAATGAAAAAAAAAAAAACTTACCCTTTAATAGAATGTCCATCAGCACAAGGTTTAAATTTGAGAGCAGGGTGTAATTAAAAAAAAAAAAAACCAGGAAACCATTATTAAAACATAATTTTTTTAAAAATAACATTTGCACAAGTTTTAACTAAAAAACTTTTGGACATTTCACAGAACTCAATTTCTTAAACGGTCATCTCACCTTAACAAACATATTTTCTTTTGTAAACTGAACATTTTAATCAAGCTAAGTTTTCTGTCGACTTCTCTTTACACCTAGATGAGCATGGAAACCACAGAACTTTAAATAGGATTTTAATATGAAAGTTAAGTCGACATAGTGATGGACAGTCCTTTGCAATTTGAAATAATTGTTTGTTTGTTTGATTGGTGTTTAATGTCGTACTCAAGGGATTGGGTATTTCACTTATATGACGACAGATTGTCTACTTCACACTGTACGCAGCCATATTACGGTGGAAAACTGGGAGGAAACCTAGTAAAAATCACCCCTGCGATTGCCCGAGCCACAAGATGTGACTGGCTCATATACCTGACAGACAGACTCGATCCGGTGAATTAGCTAATTTAAACCAATCTAAATTATCAATAAAGCAAAACTTAGATTGTATAGATAAAACTTATTGGATCTATATATAAAATCTGTATATAATTTCATTTTTATATAGCCTAGGCTATAAAAATGTGCTTTGAGTAGGCCTAGACATAAACTAAGGCTTTGTAGAAGAAATAAATAGAATCCCTAATCGTATTATATATCAACGGTAGATTATATGTATTAAATGGACAAAACCTGTCTACATACTTTTGATAGTAACTTTCATTCCGGAGGTCATGATGTTGTTCTTTTTGTTGAGTTTCCACTACAGATATGGTAAAAAAAACTTTTTAAAAAATCGACATGAATTTTTCTGCTCGCCACAACTGAGCGCCTCAACTCTCCGATATTCAAAGTATAAAATAAAGCCAAAACCGAAATAATATTTTACTAAGTGTTTTGTCAATCCGTTCATCGTTTTAAAACAAACGCTATTTTTATTTTCGCATCGTCTTGAAATACGTTATAAAATATATAAACATCATTTTCTAATCCGTGTCCGTGTTTACGCCTTTTATTAGAAATATCGCGGGAGTGTGTGTTTTGATTTTTTTGCTGAATATTCTTGATATTGTTGAAGTTGTGTTGTCCATTTGATAAAACAACAATAATAACATTAAAATGTTATAGTTGTCTGTCATCACATTTAACTACTCAAGTGTACTAGTTAGGTTTGCGTTTAAACTATTGACTGAAGGCTGGTGCGTCGTCACTGTGTGTCCAGATATCGTATTAGGTACATCTGTCACTTCGTATCCGTCTAGTCTTCGTTGACAACTTGTAACGTTTCAAAAAGATTGGAATCAAATGCTGAGTTCATTTGGTATCACAGCTGGTGGGTGAGCCTATCATCATGTTTACTTCTTGCTGTCAATATCTCTAGTGAATAATATTGGTCAACATTAAATAATCCAGGTAATTGTACGCTTTATTGATAACTCAATTTAGTTCCATCATAGAGGTATAGCAGAAGGAGTAACAACTCTGTCTCTTCAAAGTGTACAATTATCAATTCCGGCGGATGCCTCACGGTTGGATTCTTCTCGGCCCACTGAACATTAAAATCCTGTGGTGCATGTTTGATTAGGCGTTAAACTCTTAACAACATGACAGTTAGTGTCAACAAGCAAAACAATGTGTGGTGCGATAATCCAGGGGATAAACAGGAAGTGTATCCTTTAACAATTAGCAAACATTAGTAGCAATCAAAGGAAACACAAGACCACTGCTTTTTATAACTTATATATCTCTGGACTGGTTTCACCGTCACGGAAGAGAGCTATAATGTTATAAAGAACACAGTTCAATCTACTTCATGGTGTAAGAATAGGCTTTCGCCGCAATTTCCCCATGTTAATTAAATAGGCAAATTTTTCGTTTTTAAATAGCCGATTTTACTGAAACGGTGTCATCGTCGCACAGTTATCCTACCAAAAATATTAAACAATTCAACTACCGGTATTAAAAATATGCAAATTTTGGAAATCCTTCTAATGCGCAAATATGTTTAAACTGACAAAAACTGGGAAACTTATTTTACAAAATTACAAAACTATTAATGTGAGTATCTTACGACCCGATAGTCTGAAAGGTACATATTACGAATTATGTTAAAATGCGCATAAAATAGATCTGTGCCCTTTGGAGCATTTGTTTTGAGCATATAGAGTGTTGCCTTTCTGCTGACAAAACTGAGAATATATATCTTGAGAATAGTTTCTGTCGGAACTGATCAGTGAACATCAAAGTAAAAGCTTGGCAGTCAAATCTGTTCAGCTTTCAATAGGACAGCGGGATAGTCTAGCACAGTCGCCTCTCCTGACCAGCGAGTTGTTACTCCTTTCGCTATACCTCCATGCCTTAAATAACCAGAAGCACAGCCATGTGGACATGTACCATTAACCTGGTCACAGACACAACCCACACCTAATTTGCTTTTTGTCGTTTTATCGGCCAAAGTTAGTATGTGTTTCGGGAGCATACTCTAAGGACAGTTTATTTTTAACATTACACTTATATGCAATTAATCCAAGCGACTTCAACAACTAAATTGGTGATTTCCGCAAAGCACAAATGATTTTTAAAAAACTGTTGTTTACATAAAAATGCTAAAAAAAATCGGCATTTTTAAATACCACTACTCCATACGCTACTAATTGATCTTAGTTGTCGGGAATTGACCCAATACCTGATTTGCACTTTTCACCTGTGTAGCCAGCAGCACAACCACTTGAACATCTACCATCAACCTTGCGGCATACATTTCTATTCCAACAGTAACCACATTGTATTTTACAACCTCGCCCATACCACCCATCAGCGCACACTGAGAATAAAGAAAATAAATAAATTTCTACTACGTTGTCCAAACAAATCGCTATTTAGTTAACATAAACTTAGTAAAATGCATTGATACAAAAGCATCAATGATTAAAGTTTTGCTTTCTTTCCTTATTTCTTAAATCGGAAAGCTATAAAGAACTTAAAGATTTGAACTCAGAGATGTGGGTGATGAATATAACCTACTTGTCATATGCCAAACATTTAAAGCGACTCGTCAATGTTACTTACCCAGATATTGTTACACTTATCCTAGTGCTTTTAAAATACGTGAATTGTTCCCCCCCAAAAAAAATAATTTCCTTTTTTCAAACCTATCTTCATTTATATGCAAAACCCTTGAGCATTACAATTAATATGAATACTAGTATACTGTTATTTAATGTCATATTTAGTGTCATACATAAAACTGTACCCAAACCTATGCCATGTATGTATATATGTAATCTGAACCTCTCGCACCACCCAAAAAGTGGTCCTGAGTGACCTTTCTAATATATTTACTTTTTTAAAATAACGTATTGTTCATTCTGAACTTCATTAATTAAACCCTCTAGTTGCCCGTGTAGCTGTGTGGCTACACATATATTAAGGTATGCTGATTCGATTTTGTCTTCTAAGTTAACCTTTATTTCCAAACGTTGCTGAATGACAACTAAATATACTTTCTAAAAATGTGTAAAAGATGGCAGCACCCGTGAAGCACCGGTCTGCTGAGTGACGGTTAAGTAGGTCCATTCGTATAACTTTTAGAATTTGTTGTGATAAAAAGCCAAGACTGTTATATTTTTTGTTTCACAAATAATTTGTAGGATATAACAAATATGTTGAACCCCAAAAGATTTTTTAAAAATATCTAATTTAAAACGAAATCTCAGATAATTACATTTTGGGCAGCCTTTTGGCAGTATTGCTAAAAACTGATCACATAAAGTGACATAATACATACTTTGCTGAATGGAGGATAAAATGAATATTCACACTAATGACCTTACCAAATCAACCAAATTTATATAAGAACATTTTAAAAGTACTAAATGTATTATATTACGTTTATAGATGTATATGTCTGTTTCATTTTATTAATCTGAAATTAATTTTTCATTAGATAACTAATTTATTTACTGTTAGTAAATAAAATGACTGGTCTCTCTATCAGTATGACAAATCTAAAAGTGGCCTGTAAACGGATGAAATTAACTAGGTTTCAGTAAATTGATGTTCCCATCAGAAGGGTTTAAAGATGTCATTTCGTTTTCTTTCATTAGTTTGTTAAAGGAACTTAAAGATCCACAGTTTGTAGCGCAACTCTTATTTTTTTGCTTTCAAATATGGGTACATTCATTGCATATCTCTTTGTACATAATACACAAAAACAGCTCTGATAGAACTTGGTAGCCACATCACAACCAGGAGGACATATACCATTAAACCTTGTCAAAGATATCTCCATATTGCCATTTACCACATGGTGTTCTACAACTTTGTCCATACCATCGGTCAGAGAAAACGGTGTGTGTTTAAAATAAATAAGTATTTAACAAGTTATCACATCTCTGTGAAGTTAGCCAAACACTGTTGTATACATGTATGTACGATAATTACATATTTTTGGTTTCTTTCTTATTCCTTCAAGTCGAGACACTAACATAACTAGAATATAAATAACTTGCTTTTGATGCTTCTTTTCCTTGCATCCTTTTTTTTATATAACACAAATTGTTTTTGACAAAATACCTGTTTTACAATGGTCACCTTGATAACCGGCAGCGCAACCACGAAGACATCTACCATCCGTCCTGGTGCACACATCACCATACAAACAGTTGCCACACTCTTTAGCACAATCTTCCCCATATCGTTTACCTGTGCAAACTGAATATATACAAAATAAACAAATATTTTAAAATAACAACAACTTGCCTTAGTTAGCATTTCGTTAATAACAAACACATCAGCTTAAATATGTCATCGGTTGAAAGACTAAACAAACTATTATAAATGATACTTGGTTTCGGGAACACATTTTCACTTTTCCATATAAATTCATTACAATTTTGTAAATTAAATAATTTGACTTAAAAGAATACCTGTTTTACACGTTTCACCTTGGTAACCGGCAGCACAACCACGTGGACATAAACCAGTAGCTTTGTTACAGACATTACCATCTCGACATTTACCACATCGTATTCCACACCCCTGTCCATACCATCCATCTGTACACCCTGAAAGTACATAACACAAATAGTTTATCACACAAAAAGAATTATCACACAATTTGGGGGAAAAAAATAAGTCAGACCTATATACTGTCTTTTGCCGATGCTGAAGTGATATGTAATATAACCGTAATGGATTGTTCTGCTATAATGTTATAAAGAGTGAAAGCATACAAACAATCAACAAAATAGAACCTTTCTAATATATTAAGTTACAACTTTTTAAATGACGTATTGTGCATTCTGAACTTCATTTATTAAACCCGTGTACATATATTAAGGTATGCTGATTAGATTTTGTCTTCTATGTTAACCTTTATTTCCAAACGTTGATGAATGACAACTAAATATACTCTCTTCAGCTGAGTGAAGGTTTAATAGGTCAATTCGTCTGCGAGGCAGTTTCAATAATAGAGTGTGCAACTTTTAGAATTGTTTGTGATAAAAGGCTAAGACTTTTATATTTCTTGCAGCACAAATAATTTGTAGGATATAACAAATATGTGAAACCCCAATAGATTAAAAAATATATAATTTAAGACGAAATCTCAGATAATTAAACTTTGTGTAGCCTTGTGGCAACATGAGTAAAAACTGATTAAATAAATTGACATAATCGAACTTTGCTGAATGGAGGATATAATGAATATTCACACTAAAGACCTTACCAAATCAATCAAATTTATATATGAACATTTTAAAAGTACTAAATGTATAATATTAACTTTATAGATGTATATGTATTTATCATTTTATTAATCTGAAATTAATATTTCATCAGATAACTAATTTACTTTTTGTAAGTAAATAAAGTGACTGGTCTCTCTATCAGTATGACAAATCTAAAAGTGGCTTGTAAACGGATGAAATTAACTAGGTTTCAGTAAATTGACGTTCCCATCAGAAGGGTTTAAAAACTCCACCGACAAGCCCCTCTGGAAACTGAAAAGGATTTACAGAAAACTGATAGAGGAACATATAACCCCTTTATTGGCACAGATCCAGTCGACACAGTAAAACGATACCACAAAGCACAGAAAGGCCATATTAATGTACAGAGACCAGCCATCGTCCAAATGTACAACCAGAACATGTGAGGTGTGCATCTCTTGGACATGATATCAACCTTGTCCAAACAACAGCTGATTTGTTTTGTTTGATTAGGGTTTAACGATGACTCAAAGGTATTTCGCTTATATGACGACGTGCCAGCCCAATGGGTGACGGAAACCACCCACAACACCACTGTCAACAAAAAAGGCAATATGGGACAAATACATGACTACTTCAAGGCTCAATACAGACACCAGAAACCGACCGGCTTCCTGTTCCCCTTTATCTATGAGAGCACCCGGGCAACAGGAAGCTCCCTCCATCCACCTCAAACGACAGCGAAAGAGTAAACTGTGGTACTTTTATATTTTTGTATTGCATTGTTACCAGGACTGTGGTCAATGTTGGTTCTTGTATCGTCGTGATTGTTAGCTGACAAATAATACAACTTAATTGCCTCTCAAAAAATTTCAAGTCCAGATAGCGGATGCTCTTATAAAAAGTGGCAAACAGTTTGGAGGACGTCCATCATCTTCTTCTAAAACCCCGCCAACAAAGAAACAGAAGGTTGTTCCTACCCCTGTTGTCCATGTAGGCTTTGATAGGACCGATCATTGGCCAAGAAACCCTTGAAAACGGTGCTATAAACTTTCCTGTCGAAGCCTCTATATCCCAACGTTTTCTGGTCATTTAATTTGAATTACTTTGAATTTAAGCACTGCCACGACTGCCTTTAGTGCTTCTTAAGATGTCATTTCGTTTTCTTTCATTAGTTTGTTAAACGAACTTAAAGATCCACAGTTTGTAACGGAACTCTTATTTTTTGCTTCGAAATATGGGTACATTCATTGCATATCTCTTTGTACATAATACACAAAAAACAGCTCTGATAGAACTTGGTAACCACATCACAACCAGGAGGATATATACCATTAAACCTTGTCAAAGATATCTCCATATTGCCATTTACCACATGGTGTTCTACAACTTTGTCCATACCATCGGTCAGAGAAAACGGTGTGTGTTTAAAATAAATAAGTATTTAACAAGTTATCACATCTCTGTGAAGTTAGCCAAACACTGTTGTATACATGTATGTACGATAATTACATATTTTTGGTTTCTTTCTTATTCCTTCAAGTCGAGACACTAACATAACTAGAATATAAATAACTTGCTTTTGATGCTTCTTTTCCTTGCATCCTTTTTTTTATATAACACAAATTGTTTTTGACAAAATACCTGTTTTACAATGGTCACCTTGATAACCGGCAGCGCAACCACGAAGACATCTACCATCCGTCCTGGTGCACACATCACCATACAAACAGTTGCCACACTCTTTAGCACAATCTTCCCCATATCGTTTACCTGTGCAAACTGAATATATACAAAATAAACAAATATTTTAAAATAACAACAACTTGCCTTAGTTAGCATTTCGTTAATAACAAACACATCAGCTTAAATATGTCATCGGTTGAAAGACTAAACAAACTATTATAAATGATACTTGGTTTCGGGAACACATTTTCACTTTTCCATATAAATTCATTACAATTTTGTAAATTAAATAATTTGACTTAAAAGAATACCTGTTTTACACGTTTCACCTTGGTAACCGGCAGCACAACCACGTGGACATAAACCAGTAGCTTTGTTACAGACATTACCATCTCGACATTTACCACATCGTATTCCACACCCCTGTCCATACCATCCATCTGTACACCCTGAAAGTACATAACACAAATAGTTTATCACACAAAAAGAATTATCACACAATTTGGGGGAAAAAAATAAGTCAGACCTATATACTGTCTTTTGCCGATGCTGAAGTGATATGTAATATAACCGTAATGGATTGTTCTGCTATAATGTTATAAAGAGTGAAAGCATACAAACAATCAACAAAATAGAACCTTTCTAATATATTAAGTTACAACTTTTTAAATGACGTATTGTGCATTCTGAACTTCATTTATTAAACCCGTGTACATATATTAAGGTATGCTGATTAGATTTTGTCTTCTATGTTAACCTTTATTTCCAAACGTTGATGAATGACAACTAAATATACTCTCTTCAGCTGAGTGAAGGTTTAATAGGTCAATTCGTCTGCGAGGCAGTTTCAATAATAGAGTGTGCAACTTTTAGAATTGTTTGTGATAAAAGGCTAAGACTTTTATATTTCTTGCAGCACAAATAATTTGTAGGATATAACAAATATGTGAAACCCCAATAGATTAAAAAATATATAATTTAAGACGAAATCTCAGATAATTAAACTTTGTGTAGCCTTGTGGCAACATGAGTAAAAACTGATTAAATAAATTGACATAATCGAACTTTGCTGAATGGAGGATATAATGAATATTCACACTAAAGACCTTACCAAATCAATCAAATTTATATATGAACATTTTAAAAGTACTAAATGTATAATATTAACTTTATAGATGTATATGTATTTATCATTTTATTAATCTGAAATTAATATTTCATCAGATAACTAATTTACTTTTTGTAAGTAAATAAAGTGACTGGTCTCTCTATCAGTATGACAAATCTAAAAGTGGCTTGTAAACGGATGAAATTAACTAGGTTTCAGTAAATTGACGTTCCCATCAGAAGGGTTTAAAAACTCCACCGACAAGCCCCTCTGGAAACTGAAAAGGATTTACAGAAAACTGATAGAGGAACATATAACCCCTTTATTGGCACAGATCCAGTCGACACAGTAAAACGACACGACAAAGCACAGAAAGGCCATATTAATGTACAGAGACCAGCCATCGTCCAAATGTACAACCAGAACATGAGAGGTGTGCATCTCTTGGACATGATATCAACCTTGTCCAAACAACAGCTGATTTGTTTTGTCTGATTAGGGTTTAACGTTGACTCAAAGGTATTTCGCTTATATGACGACGTGCCAGCCCAATGGGTGACAGAAACCACCCTCAACACCACTGTCAACAAAAAAGACAAGATGGGACAAATACATGACTACATCAGGGCGCAATACAGACACCAGAAACAGACCGGCTTTCTAATCCCCTTTATCTATAAGAGCACCAGGGCAACAAGAAGCTGCCTCCATCCACCCAAAACGACAGCTGAAGAGCGAATTGTCGCACCTGTGTATTTCTAATCACACTGTTATCATGACTGTGGTCAATGCGTGGTACCTGTATCGTCGTGGTCGTTAGCTGACAAATGATACAACTTAAATGTCAAGTCCAGATAGCGGGTGCTCTTATAAAAAGTGGCAAATAGTTTGGAGGACGTCGATCATCTTCTTCTATAACCCCACCAACAAAGAAACAGAAGGACAGAAGGACTGATCACTGGCCAAGAAAGTCTTGAAAACGCAATCGATGTAGGTTCTGTCCCACTGGCTTTCCGGGGTGGCAATTTAATTTTAATTACTTTGATTTTGTTTGTTTGTTTGATTGGTGTTTAACGTCGTACTCAAGGGTATTTCACTTATATGACGACGGGTTGTCCACTT
>JARFOD010021531.1:0-24513 GCA_031763545.1 Mopalia muscosa
CGAACACCAGGGCAACAGAAAGCAACCTCTTTTCTCGCCTCTTACGATCGACCGAGGAAGCCGGGGGAGTATTCTGCCGGACCATGGCCCACCCGCTCCCTCACAGGGCACCACGTAATTGAGACTAAGTAATATTTTCCTAACTTAGATAACTGGGAACATGGGACCAACTTCTATCATCTGAAGCGTGGCTCTCCAAACCAGTTGTTTTAGGTTTGCTGGATCTCTTGTCAATATTTATCTTCCGCTGCCGATCTTGATATGATTAAGGCTTTTTGTAATAACCCTTGGCAGTTCTGTTGGTCGAAATTCTGGGATCATTCCCAGTCTTTACAATATGGTGTTCACTGTCAGAGTACTGTCTAATACTCTGGCGGGTAAGCAAATTGATAGAAAGAGAGGATCGAGAGACCGCCTAAATACAATTACCTCCAGACGTGCTGGTTGAACATCGGACATTCTTAATGCAATACCGGTTACCTGCCCAGCCCCTACCTCACATATACAATGCGAGGTATGTAGTCATGATTTAAAATGCAAGTGAATAATGAATATTAAACAGGTCACTAATTTTTGTGTGGTTCAGTAAGTAACAATGGACATTATGCTATGATAAGTTGATAACACCCTCAAGTTCATGAAACAATTGCCGTCTGAGACCGTCCGCGATTCAAACTGGCAACCATCTGAGACAGTTACCAAAATCGCCAGCAGTAAATACAGACCACTTTAGTCTTAAGACCACTCAGCCAACCCTGGACGGTTGACTGACGGGTTCCGCTGACCCATTCTTGACTGCCGATTCCCGTCACTGGCGTATGTAGGAGGCCATTCCCGGATGAAGTTGCCAGCGGTATTAATTTGTACAGAGCGCTTGCTTGCACTCAAAATTTTATGTTTTTTTTGTTTCATTTGACGTAGTATGGAATACAAACCAAATAAGGCTCAGTATATACCAAATGGTGTTCCATAAACGAGCTCAGATCGTTTCTACACTCGTTCATTTTATTTTCGTCAAGGGTCTGTTTGGCCCTTGAATATATCGCTGAATATACCAAGATGGTGATTCTCGCCTTCTCGGTCCCAGGAGCAAATCTCACCAAAACAAATCGCACCTGAGTTCCACATTCATATATACGTAATCCCGAATAAGACAATGCAAATGGATAGAACAATTGATTTTAAAGATACTGTATAATATAGATTAATAATACATTCAACTATCCTTCCAGTTAAAGCATGTATTTTGTATTCCATTATATATGGTTAGAACAGGACTAGGCGAGAATTAAAATTGACCGAATACGTCACAGTGTTCTTTTCAAATCTATTTTGCTGTGGGTTCTGTATAACAGATGTCTTTGTCTCATAGCACTTTTGTTTTTTATTAATTTATTTGAATGTGAAATATCAAGATGTCTTTATTAGCTTACAAAAAAAACCCACAGTGCTCGTAATATGCCACCTCCTTGACTTCTGGCTTTATATGGCTATATTAAACCGCGGTAATATCGTGCAATTTTAGTATTATAGGGTATTAATTTACCCACCTTCTGTACTCTATCTCTGGGGTAATGTTGAGCCAGTCGTATTGTAAGACGAGTGGTCTTCATTTAGAAAATACGATGAAACCGGGCAGCGTGCACCTGACATAAATTGATTCCAATCCCAATAGTAATCTATCTGAAAACAAATCGTCTTTCATGGCCAAGTAATCAGCGTGTATTGTGTGTGTGGTTTCTTCCACATACACTGATTGTGTTTTATCCGCTTATTTTCTTTCCTAATTTAGTTGGTAGGAGTGTTTGACAATGCCCTCTGCTCGGCAGATGTTCGTTTAACGCATTTATAAGTGAAACTGAATGGATCGAGTTTTATTTCTAGGTATAGAGACTGTATAGTTCCTCCTTGGATAACTTCAAATCAGAGGAAGTATTGATTAACGTCACAGTATGTACCATTCACAAGTTCGAGTCTACGTGTCCACCTCATATATATATAATACAGGAGGGAACTCTGGCAATCGTTGGGGTGGTCAGTACGACGTTTACTCCTGGTTTGCCATTTTATTCAAGACAAAAACTGAGTGAGAAATGGACAGTCCGTCGTCAATGAAGCGTTAAATACGTGATGCCTGCATATGACAATAAAACAAAACAAAAATATTTATTTTCCGCTGAGAAAAATAACCCGAGAGGCCGCTAAACCGTCGGGCTTTTGTGGTGGAGTGGTCTGAATGTGCGATTATTATCCACATATCCATTCCATATTCGAGGGGCCGAGTTACATTTTCACAGACTATTCCTGAAGACATACAAGCCGATTTCTGTGTTCTAATCGGGTTTAATACTACCAATATGCTGGCCAATGCTGATCTCGCATGGCGATTTAAACTGTTGTGACGCCGAGAGGCTTGTTCAAAGTGGAAGGTTACATTAAAGTCGACAGTCATCCAATGATGAGTCCGTTTGAAGTCTTCGTGGCTGAATTTGAGTCGAGGGCCATGACGGTATGCCATCTAACCAGAAGCGATTAATGAAAAAAACATGTCGCATCGGTTGTATAATACGATTATATATTGATATTATTTGGCAACAGAAATTATCAAATTACAAAAATACATTGGCAACATTTAAGTAAAATGAAGAGGAACATTTTACAGCTTCTATATTGCTTGATACAATAACCTTTTGGGAATAAATGCTGGTAGTTCTAGGATAATGTTACTGGTTATAACCACAGTTTCCGGTTAGTTCTCAACCCTCTCAATTCCAGATTTTTTCGGTAATTTTGATATATCGATTAGCTCTATCAACAAACTCGTTTCGCCTTAATGCCCAAAGCAGCGCCCACTGGTCTCAGTTGACTGTGGATTTCATTTCGTTCTATCACATAAGCCCATGTCGATTGCAGATGCTTCAATTAATATAAAAAAAATCATTTTAGCTCTCTTGTGTAAAACCCCAATTGAAATTGCTGGTTGTTTCTTTCTCTCAATGTTATCTTTCATATTTTCATTAACGTGACGATGTCATTTATCAAAGTCACTCAAGGCGTTATAAAACAAATGACACCTGCCAATTAAGCATAACGCTGTGTTGCCTACATATATTTCCTAACGCTAATCAAACTGGCAGATTGGTAGAAAAATGGAGGATACGAAACAGCGGTAAACCGTATGACAATATTTTAATACATTCAGTTCTAGTTGAATTCAGTTTAACTATGGTTTATAGCTATATTATTGATTCACTATAGTTTTTTTGTAACTATAGTATTGAAAGAATAGTGTATCGGATATACATAATATTGTATAACTTTTGAATTGATTAACTAAAGTTCTCGGTAACTTCCCTATTGATTACCTATTATAGTATTGATAAACTGCAGTATTGGATAACAACAGTATTGGGTAACTAACTTATTGTATAAGTGTAGTATATCATAATAAAACTATAACGTCGGTTAGCCTAAGTATTGTACAACGATAGTATCAGCTAACTGCATGGGGCATTATTAAAATCGGTATAGCATCGGATAAAGATAGTATTGGGTAAACGTAGCATCAGATAGCAGAGCATTTATTAACTATATTATCGTTTAACTAAAGCATTGTATAAATAAACCTTCACATACAATAATAGTATATATCAAAAGGCTTTATGCTACAGAAACATAGCAATGGACGCTGGTGTACTCAAGTCCTATACGCCACAGCGTTTCGTAGGATCAAAATTGATCAAAATATTACCTATTTATCCTAGTATGTAGTCAATATCAGTAAGAGAATTACACAAACGGAATCAGAAATACAAAACGCAAATATAATAGTGATTGAAATTCGCAGGATTCAACTGCACATTTCTAGCAGAATTATTCGTATTATGCCCCCATCTGTCAATGAAGCTCAGTGCTAGCTGATCCGGACATGCACTTAATTAATACTACGGTTAATCGGTGACATTGTATTATTTTATTTAATAGTAGCATGGTCTTATTAATCGTGCACCTTTATTATTTCTTGCCAAAATACATTAGCAACTTGAACTTAGTGAGATGTCACTGCAGGTGGTTAACTTAAAGCAATGTAGTCTCACGGAGTCCTGGTAAATTCGGATGATGTATTTCAAGACATCCACTTCATTAGCAATTGTGTCCTTTATAGAAAGGGGGAAAACCCAACAGAACAGCCCATTTGTTTAAACCACCCAATCAATAATGGCATTTCGTTGTGTGGGTTCATCGACATCGAGTCACCTACGTGTGCTGTTTTAAAATATAAATTGCACATGGCTTTTTCCTTGGCTAACTCTTTCCATCATAGTATCCATCGACTTAACACTTATTATGTAGGTCATTGTCTGATTTAGTCCGATTGTTTAACCCGGGAATGTATATTCACGAAATGTACAGTTTCTACTTGGTGTAAATTTGGACTTGATTTTAAACCAATTCAGAGAATAGATCAAGACTCTTATTTGTAATTCCACAGCCATGGCACGTATCTGTGTCTGTATATTACTACATACAAGTGTCATAGGTCTGCTTATTGTCACCGGAATGTGATGGATAGTCCCCCACCCCAGGCTGCCTCCTTTCCCCATAACCTGACATTTTATTGTTTGGTGGAAAGGGCATCCTTGTTATTTTGGGATAACACTTTCTTAGTTTGAACAGATTCTAGCTCAGGAAATTTGACGGAAAGTGTGTGTATATTTACCCTCCAATACCGATCTGTGCAAGATAATGGCTTTTTCTATAAATAACAATGGGAAGTTCTGGTTGTAACAGCCCAGAATCATTACCTGAGTCTACAATGGTTTCCATTTTAATCGCCTGTCTATACAAAATAAAGTTAAGAGATTGATGCGAAAGCGTTGAAGTACAACTTACTTTAAACTTGCCGGTCAAACTGATTTTGTTAGTGTTGTTCAGTCGTCTTGCATGTATACTGCACTGTATAGGACATCGAATTGAACTGGAAATAATTTTCATAGTTGTAATCTGTCTACAACACCCAGAACATACCCACATAGTCTTTTGTCTTATTAGAATTTGTTCTTTTTCATTGTAGTTGTCTTTTGTTTATATACATCATCAATGTTAGCATATTAAAACACAACTAAATTTTGTTATTAATTGTTAGCATTTTTTTTTAAACGGCTGCTTGTTGGATCCTGTATGTATATTGGCCATAGGCTTCAATGACTCTAAATCAATGAACTGTTTTGATTGAATTGATTCTGTTTAATAGAAACATGTTCAACCGATTTTTGTAATTAAAACTTATTGATCTAAATAAAAGGCATACAGACACAATACCCATAACTGTCTCATGGGGGGATTCACGTTTAAATAGGTCCTATTTATCAGCGAAAAACGACAAGAACTAACCAAGGTTTACCTTTGATAAACTAGTGTATTGTAATTCATATAGGAATCGAACTGGAAACAAATTATCTATAACGATCAACTGATTTGTTTGTATATTGTCTCTTTAGCCTGTCCCCAGGCATCTCTACTGGCGATTATTTACGCAGTTTTAAACTGTGGGCGTAATAAAGAGGATAACACTGGATCTTGTTATGGAAATCCTCGAGGAACGTGCAATCTTTCATCAGGGGCTATAAAATAAAGTGTATATATTACTGAGAAGTGGTTGAGATTAATCAGTACACGGGCTTTCTGATATTCATTATAGTTATAAAAACAGGGGGGGTTTTATAGCTTTGTGTTCTTTGACTTTAAATGTTGATGACAAATTACGAATGTGTCTGGCTATGTCATTTTCACGTTTGGTATTGCTGCAAATCCCGCTTGGTTAACTTGATAACCGCAAAACACAAAGCTGACAAATGGGACAAATAAGCGTGTCTGGCCTAAAGGGTAGTGTACTGCTAGGTAAATATTTCGGCTGACTGATTAACTATTAATGCACTGCTCCAGATGCTTTCACGTATATGTTTTGTTTGTTTATTTGTTTGTTTGATTGAGGTTTGATGTCGTACTCACCGGTGTTTCACTTACATCACGACGACTATCACAATGTTCCTTGCCTAATGACGGTGGAAACTGGTAGGAATCCTCTTATAAACAACCATGCGATTGCCGGAGCTACATCACGTGACTCACTCAACCTGATCGTCGACAAACGCACACGATTGCATGAACGGCACATCGAAGTAGGATTAGTAAGATCAATCTCTAAGCCATGGCCGCGGGCTTGACTCGCTGACTGAGTTTGAAGTCTAGATATCGTGTTACTTCACGCCTTAAGTGCAGTTACACTGGTAAAGTAAAATGTGAGAATAACAAAACAAATCCTTAAGCTTTGGATGTTTCATAACTTGCCCAATGCACACAAATTTCATAGTCGTTTAAAGCAATAATTCGACCTATATCAGTTTAGAAATGTTATAATCGTTTAAACCATCTATAATGTATTTGTAAGTCCAATATAATTATTGTCCGCGCCCACATGTTGTTGATATGCATGAACCTTCGGGTTATTCGTTAAATACCAGACTTAACCACAATATCCTTTGTTTGACACAGAGATGTTTGTTCAAAGCGCCACCAAAGCTTTATCTCGACAGCCATTCGCTGATCTGTCCTTTGAAGCCTCCGTGGCGGAAGTTAAGCAGAGCCCATGAAGAATAGCGTATGGAATCGCCCTGAAACCTGGTGTGTTATGAGGGATACGCACGCTGAGTACATACAAACGGCGTTGGAATAAACAATGTAACCAAAAGTATGTTACAATACTGATATCCCCCTCATCAAAGTACAACATAACGTGTCAGATAAAATACAGATAGCCTTGATTTAACATACATCAGATAAATACATCACATGTAGACGAAAAATAAACATTTTCACCTGATTCCCTCCTTTTCTCCAACGATCAGCTTTTCAAATATAAGTCTTTATTCTTGGTACTTTTGATGTATCGATAATGTTTACATCGCTAGTCGTTTTGTTATAGAGCCCCATTTCTTCAACACAAGGCTTCGAACCGTCATTTCGTCCTGTCGGGTGTATTTGAATCTCATTGCTTTTTATTCATGTGAGCCGAAGCTCAATTTGTACCATAGAACTGAAGCGAGTGTTGGTGTCAGTTGATTTCGGACTTCAATATTATCTCTAATGGGAATCGATGTCGATTGTAAAAGCGCCCTAAAAAAATATATCACTCCATTTAATTGTTGCTTTAGTTCCCCAGTGAGCTGTTGGTTGTTTCCCTTGCAACATTTAAACTCAATCAACTCTCCTGTTCTTCTTTCAACAAATAGTACATATTTTCAAGTCCATTCCAGGATTTGTCAACATATCACCAATGAATTTTCATTATCCTTTCGTCTTATGCCTGGAGACCCGCGGTCGTGGCTTAGTAGATAGCGTATGCGCTTACTAGTCATACTTCGATGTACCGTTCACAGGTTCTAGTCCGCCTGTCGACCATAAAGTATATGATTGAGTCACATGATGTGGCTCTGGCAATCCCTGGGGTTGTTTTCACGAAGTTTCTTCCCGGTTTTCCACCGTATTTAGGCAAGAACCAGTGTATAGTGGACACTCCGTCGTCATATAAAAATAATACCTTTAAATACGATGTTAAACAAACAGACAATCTTATGCCTTAATAAAGTTTCAAATATTAAAGACCTGATCAACTTCGTGATATTATTATTATAAAATAGTCTTGAACTCAATCGTTTCTGGGTTTTTTTTTTCCAAGTGCAAATAGTGTTATTCGTGGATTTGTAAATTTATCAAAAATGACAGTTTAAGTATTCTGTTATCTTATGCCTGAATAAATTCCAAATATTAAACAACAGGGGCCAGTTGCTCGAAAGAGTATTAGCCGCTAACACCCTATTAAATCCCTAATACCGGGTTAGAGATAGACCTACAATATGGCGTGGCGTCATCTAATAGAGGTTTAAATCTAATAGCGGTTCGAGCAACCGGGCCCTGGTTAACTTTGAGATATTTAAAAAACAAAGTTGGTCGGGATTCTGGCTAAACAACAACTCGTCCTGGTTCATACACTACGAGTTCGTTCATAATACATATATATAAACTTGCTATTCGATGTTCATACATCTCAATTCAACAAAAAAGGATCGCCCAAATCCAATTTAATCAACAAATTAGGATTGCAAAGAGTTTATGATCTCTCCATCTTTGTTCACGAAGTAAATCAATGCTTGTATCTGAAAAGAACTTTCCTACTGGATCTCATACCTGCGAGAGACAAAGGTGACCATGCATGCAGAGCCCACATCGTTTAAGTTGATACCACTATTTTACAAGAAAAATTTCATTTTAATATTTTAACTACATCCAAACATCCACGAACACGAGGGAGAAATTTGCGAAAAGTTTTTAACCTCTGTATCTCTAGCAAATTAAGTAACACTCAATTCTGTCATTTGGTCAGTGACACAAATTACCTGATTATGGGCTACCTTGCTTCTCTTCTCTAAACAAAATCACTGTTCTCGAAATCCCGTATTAGCTCATTTACATTCATAACATGGATTTCGCCAAAATCACCAGAGAAAAGTTAAACGTGACAACTCTTTTTTCAATGGAAAGCATTAACAGACGGGCTATGTTCTTGCATCGCCTATAGTCTTGTTATTTTTCTTAGTTGTAATCAACCCACTCAATGGATTATCTATTTTATGTGGATTGACAGTGACTGGTTTATATAGGCTTTAGGTCAGCCAACGTTCCTCAGCAATATGTAGATATTTGTGAATAACACAATCATGGTGTAATAAATTGAAGACAATTTTTTAACAGTTACACAACATTTGAGAAAATTTGTCCATATGGCTATACTTCAACGGTTAAACCCATTTTGTAGCACAGTCTAATGTAGATAAAAGAGGTGATTTTCGACGATTTAAAGTCAATGTGGCACGATTTGCGATATAGTAACAGTTTAAAGCGGTTACATTCTGCTATGTACCTAACCGTCTGTCCCGATTAGGTCCGAACCAAGAGCATACTTTCGAGAAACGTTCTTTCTTTATTTTGCCCGGACGACAGACTGTACATGTACACCAACTGTAGGCAAATGTAAGCCGATCTCAAGTACATGTCCAACCGATAAAGAATGACAAAAAAAAGTTCTGGAAAAAGAAATTAGGAAATTAAATTGTATTCCAGCTGATGAATGAAAGTAGAAAATTTTAACAAATTAAGTGACTGCAGCCACCTTCTCAAAGGGTAAATGTAATCTGCTTGGCTATTTCAATATGAGTTTGTTTTCATTTATAACATTTCTGAAAAAAATTACTCGAACAGAAAAACCAATATATTTAAGCGATCCAATAAAGTAATGGGTTGTCTGGGTTCTTCAACCAACGTATGTGGCTCCTTAATAAATACAGTTTTCTATGGAATGAAGACCGAATACAATTCGTAGAATTCGCTTCCGGCCAGCCATTTGCAGTAATGTATACACACAAATAAGCAATTTTGTGAAATGGCTCACTTTAAGTAATACAATTGAATCATTTATATATTAATTATCTTATTTTAAATAAACAATTGTATAACGTGTATGCATATATTTATTTTAAATATAAATGTTTAACGAACTCACAGTGTAGAAACGGTTATTCATAACTGTTCAGCCATGTTGTCAATATGTAGCAACTATTTCATACTATGCCAATCTGTTTAATATACGTTCATATTTCTACCTCTCTTTTCTGGCAACTTGCGCTAAGATATCTATCCAAGCCATTTATGATAAGTTTGCCGGACCTCTTGTCAAAACTTACCCTCCCTGAATTATCTGGACAAGATCGAGACACAATACCTTTCCTTGAGTTTTCTTTACGTTGTCAATAGATTTGCCACACGTTTTCATTGTACTAAATCAACCAAGTACATTTAAATTGAATAGGAATATGTTTTCCTATATCCTGTAACAACATAAACTTACTAAAGCATTACACGATCAAAAAAAATATACCTAAAGCGTTGTTCTTGATACAGATTTTTCGTACTGCTGCAAAATCGTCTGAGTTATGTATTATAAAGTATAAATCTACAAGCAATCTTTTCCAGAGCTGTGGAGGGAAAATAACTATGCCGTGTCGTTAGATCAGTGCTGTGTATCAGTGAAATACAACGAGTGACGGCGTGGACATGGCATAAATTCATCTACTATCCTTGAAACAGAGCTGAAATGATAGACTTATATAGCCATCTTGTATTGCCGTTTGGCTTCTTCGAACAATCTATTAGGTGGGTGGGTTTGTTCACTTCGGTATCTTCCCGAAGGTGTGTTTAGTCGCTGCCGTCGCAAGGGTTCAACCATGGAGCCTATACCACCTCCCTGGTTTAATTAACCCTCAGATGATTCTATATATGAGAAGGTAAAGAAGAGTTGACGAAATAGTATAGTGAGCTGAGAGTTTTGATTTCAAATAGTCGTCCAAATATTTTGGAAAGGTGTTGGGTCGATTCTCAGTAGATTATACATTGAACTGTTGACTTTGGGTCCATTTTCCCTTTTCCCGTGATACGGCGAGATAGGGATGGAGGTGTCTGCTCGCCGAGTGCTCGGTCATCCAACAATCACCCGAAGTGCTTAGATCTCATAGAAGTTAAATACCGTTGAGAATATAGTCCCAATATAACAAACACAACATTGATTAAGGTGGATATTGATGAATATGGAAGTAAGTAACAAACATCTTGTAAACTGTGAGCTACTATTTCTGTCTAAATCACTGTTTGGCCACTACTCTAATAAATAGCAAGATACTCTAATAAATCCATATATCATAACCAATGGTTATTTCGTGTTTTTTTTTCTGTTTTATCTCGGTTTTGTTCCTTTAGATTGATCAGTATGCCGCGTACAGCAGGATTTGAATCATCCTTGGGGTCTGCATTAGTTATATATATCTATATCCAATAATATAAGACAAATTCAGCGAACTAAATACAGACACAATTTAAATTTATAGTAAAGATGCACTGAACCACAAAAAAGTTTGTTGCAATTTACTACATGTAAACCACGTGCATAAACTATTATTTTATTCATTGCCATAGTTATTCATTAATAGGTCCAGTTCGTTTTGGGTTTCATTTGTTGACAAACGTTGATTTTTACTAAATAGACTGTATTCCTGTTACGGATCATTTAGTAGAGTTATGGCTACATATAGACGAAGCTTCTGTGTCTGTGACAGATTGTGTTAAGATATACTGCAGTAAATGAGTGTGTTAGAAAACGGTTGTATCACATATCCCCTTAATAATGTATGCAAGGCTCCTAGTATTGTCCAAAAACAAAGACGTAAATAAAACTGTGGAATTCTAGTTACCAGCTGGCCTGTTTTAAAAATAAAATCATGAAATATTTACGACAAAAGCACAGGTGGGTTGTAAAGCACGATTGTCCTGATTTGCTGAGAACACAAAGCCAATGAGACAAGTTGAATGAACTGTCACGGTGATGCTTCCAACAGAGGCCAGATTGTTAATTTATACCAAATTCTTTTTATCAAATAGTGCAAATAGCCTTTGGAAATTTGCAAATTTCTATGCATATTCCTTTATCGGGCATAGCAAGGGCACATTTTTTTGATTTGACGAAACCGATTGATTTGATATCATGTTGTTTCTATCTCAAATTATACATACTGTAGACAGAACCAGGCAGTTTTGGGTGAAACTCTTGCCCCACTCTTGCTACAAACCAATGATGTGCTTTATATCTAAGTTTAACGCTTATTACACAAGACAATGTAATAAACTGGATGCTGCTTTGTCTCAGTTTAAATTTGATTGTATAGTCGAATTGAACGGAATATAGCATAATATAATGCACAGAGTCCTATTTCCCCAACGGCCTGTATTCCAGATTATTCTTTTGCAATTGTGATAGATCGATTATCTCCGTCATCAAACTCGTCTGCCCTAATCTTCAAAGAAGCGCCTGTTGGTCTCGGCGTCAAGTTACTTTTTTTTCTCTGTCGAATATCAGCCAATACGGATTGTACACTCGTGGAGTTTTCTGGTCCTTGTTCTAATTTCCAGGATGAAGTTGTTGCTTGTTTATCTTGCTTTATTAAATACCAGTCTTCACTTGTGCGTTTGTAAGTATCAATAGTATGCTCACCAAGTCAGTGCTGAACGGTCCTGATTTAACATGGCTGTCCATCTAAACACTACATAAATCATGTTATAGTGGGCGTATATTGATAAAGTTAGGCATCGCTAGCCCAGGTATGTTGACCGATGAATTACATTTTTGTTGTTTATTTGATTGGTTTAACGTCGTACTCAAGGGCATTTGAATTATTTGATGACGGATTGTCTGCTTCACACCGCTTCTTGTCTTATAACTATGGAACATCAGGAGAAAACTTCGTGAAAATTACCAATGCCGGAACCGCATCGTGTGACTCACTCATATACCTGGTGGTTGATCAACGAACTCGATCTCGTGAACGGACCCGAAGAAGGATTAATAATAGCACACGCTTCCACTTAACCATTGCCCGATTAATAAGAAGGATGAATAAGAAGGCGGGCAATTTCTACAATTGTGCATAACGTTGTGTTACTTTATTATAATATGACAACCACATCGCCTAAGTATCGCTACATAGTTGTGTATTCAACCAGGTCACAGTGCACAGTTGGCTGCTATTTTAGATAACAAAGATTAACTGAGTAACAGTCCGTATTGGCTTCTGTTTTTTACTTTAAACAAAGCCTGTCTGTTTATTTCCCGTTTATTAGTTACAATGTAGGCCAAACACGAATTAAAGAACGAGTGTGGTTCTAACTGGATGACTGGTGACCAGGAGCGTCCGTATCCAGGTGTGAAGGCCTGCACTCAGGATAAGTTTGGTATTCGGTTTTCTAGAAGCTGCCAAATACAGGTTTAACTTCAAAAGTCATCCCTGTATATGCATTGTGACAAATCAATAGTTGAGGTTGGACTAAGTCAATGCGGCATGTAATAAAAGCATAGGATACACAAAGAAGTCGTTGTCTTTTGGCGATGTGTTATGTTAATTTGGGCTGGGTTACTTTTCCATCTAGCTTCACTGAATTGTATGGATTGAGGGCGTATGTCAGATCCATGATATCTCCAAGCGGTATGTTGTGTCAGTACACGTAGGTCGGCTAGCACGCATATATCATATTGTATTATTTACATACAGGTCAAAATCAAGGTTTTCACTGCAGTGTAATAACACTTTTTATTACACTCTGAACCCAGTCCTGATGTTTATCTTCAATATAATAATGCTGCAGCAAAACTATGAATAACACATGCCCAAGCCTCAAACATAAAATAGTTTCTCTGGCGAGTGTAGGGACAGATAAAGATTGTGACAATCAACATATTACATATATTAATATTGTAGAGTAGCCGGAATTGATATCATGTTAATCCATACAGCATGTTCCTCATGTTTTTAATATCTCCAGGCTGTCAGAATCTCCAATGGAGTTGACAATTTTGTGATATTTTCATGCTATGAATGTCATTAATATCAGGGTTTCCGGGGATATCATTTCAACCATTCGCTCTGGCAATATTGATGGTGTTCAAACTTTTAAACAATTTATTTCCTTCAGATTTTACTCATTTCCTTTGGTAGTATGTGTTTAAGTCCTGGTAATGAAGTCGACCCAGTTTTCCTTTTTTCCCAATCGTTTCCCCTATCTCTCTCTCTTTGATTGCCTTACAAAAAATACAAAATGATCGTCTTTGAAATTACTACATTATAGTAATATTATAGAGTATTTTCTAAAGATTTGATCTCGCCCACTAAAAAACAATGGCAGCCAGCACACCCTCTTCCCAAAAAGAGCATGAAGCAGACAAGATGTAGGTTAAATCATCCATCAATGTACATTCACATATGGTGCCACCCGTCAGTGTTTGTAGTTAAAAAAACAGAGCATATGTGTGTCGATTACAGCCGCAAAGCGATTAAAATCTTAAAAATAACTGCAACTTCGTGACAATTTCAGCTGTAAGGTGAATCAAATTTCTTGCTAATAAAATCATGCTAGTATATTATTTACCTATTATGAAACTTTGTTAGACAAACATGTGCATGACCGTTATTTAATTCAACGGAAATGTGGACAGATGGTAGAAATGTTTGAATACTTGCATCATCTGATGGATGGGCACCGCGAGGCTGTACCAAAACTATACACCTCTGACACCGCTACTACAAATGCCTTAGATAACACACTAAAAGTATAGCCAGAAAGACGATAAATCGGCCACGAAAGTATACTTCTATCCAGATGTAAAGGCCACATAAGAACAGACTTATTTCAAACACGATGGAATATCTTTACCCCTCCTTTGTATATGGAAGCAGATGCAGTGTATGCTGGGCACTAAACACTGACTCATACAGTTCAATGTTGTTGTTTTTTTAAGAAGTTTTTTTTTTCACAGCAGATTGATTGATTGATTATTGTTTCACGGTATTTCAGTACAGCAGTGTTGAAGAATTGTGATCTCAAGGTAGATAATCAATGTCATGCCAGATCTTGTAATTGATGTCTGACTTATGATTGGATACAATTGGATTTATGTCCATTTAGCGAAAGGAGTTCATAAGGGTATCCTCGGCCATCAGTCAAAACAGGCATATACATTCTAATCAGGCCCTGATCTATGTAAGAAACAATTTTTTTGTTCCGTGTCGTTTTGGGGATATAGCATCAGTGCGTCAGCAGATTATCTACCTTGTCAATTCCATCTCATGGGGGCTCTTCAAGTGCCTGCCTAAACACATTCTCCAAAGTGCCCATCAAACATGACAGACATGATTTACAAACATTTATCAAAATGTCTAGCATCTGTCAAAATATAATTTCACGAAATTGCTATGATAAGATTATATATATAATATTAAACTATATCAACAACACAGTAGGGCAGCCGCTATTTAATGTTATTGTGTATAAACACATCTGTAGATAAGGTGTGTTAAAATAAGATATTATTCAGCATTAAGCCACACACTGGTCTGTATTAATGTAGTATTTAAGTAATGTTAATATGCTTATCCCTCCATCACTGGCGAGATACATATCTGAAGCATCCCGTGGTTGTATAATAAGCCACACTGAGACTGTTAACGCAAGTGTGTTAAAGTTCATTTGGCATGAAGTTTAGTTAACAAACGACAGTGACATTAATTTTCGAGTTTATGGACTAAATGGATTGCTAATTAGGTGGAGAATTCAGAGATAAGATACACCCAGATACATCTTCAACCCTTATGTATGGGTCTAACAGCTGTGGATCCAGATCATTATCTCATCATGGTTTACTTCCCAGAATTCGGGGTCTGCAGAAAGACTTTATGCCATACACTAAACCATTCCTGTATACCGGTATGTAAGTTTTGGATTTTCTGTAAAACTACATCTCTTTGTTGCAAATCTAAGTCAGCTCTTAAGATTTGTGGATAAACAGAAACTGCTGCTCCCCATCCATCCTGCATTCTGTTTTTTGTAGCAAAATCCACTTTATTACATGTAGCCTGTGTGGCCCTGGCGTTGTGTTTTGCTAATGCCTGATGCCTAATGTTTTTGTCGCTGAAATCAATGTTGATATCCTGTAATGCAATACAGGTTTTGATTGGCATGGAACAGAGACCAAGTTGATCACCCTACTAGTCATCATAAAGCAGACTGATAAATACCACTCAATAATGTCTGTTTCTTTTATAAATTCATTAAATTGTTATACAATCAGTCATCGTTACTGTATTAGAATTTGTTGTTTTAGTGAAGGAATTAACATGACTATGAGTGTCGAGAAAGTTTGAATCAAATTAAGAAATAACGAGTTTATTAGATTGACTGTAAATCGCTCAGATAACTAAAATAATAAGGAAGCCTGCATACTTTTGGAATAAAGCAAAACGGCATCTTCAAACTGATGTCAATTTCTTAAGCCTTTGTGACCTTTATTTCATAAAGATCAAACAATTTGGCCTTGAGTATTCAAATGAAAAATCAGGCCAGAGCATAGCTGAAAATATTCGAGGGCGAACACATTTTAATTCCAGAGAGGGAAAGGAGAGAGTTGTGCACGAATCAAAACAATGTTCAGATATGCGCTCATTCCTGTTATGTATTTGATAATGAACTCGCATATATAATTAAACTCTTAAGTAACGTTTCGACCGATTATTTATTCAACTATAAGGTAGACATTTATTTACCCATGTATAGATGTTACTATAGAGTCTGCGCATAGAACGTTAGGAGTCATTACGGTCGCTGTAACGTAATTCGTTAAGGAGCATCTTGACCTCAATCATTCTATGTAGGCCTATGCTGTTGGCGATTTGAGTCCAAAACCAATTGCATTATTTATTTAATAAGGATTTCACAGAGGTGTTAGAATATACGATTGAGTTTACCCGCGTATACTGTGGCACATTGTCACTCAGTTATCTGTTTGTGGGGATGAATCTATTTAAATAACATAAAAGAACTATGAATATTATTAATAATATGACTGAAATCAAAAACGTAAACGAGCCGATCTTATTTTAAGAGCTTGTTAATATCCCTTAATATATACTCGGCGTAACCTTCACACGGTAACCCAAACAATAAATATGCTGTGCTCAATTTGAATATTAAAGACACTCCGAGTCCTCTAAGAGACTATTTCGCGAGGAAGTGATTTCAACGCTACTTGTTGTCCTATAGAATCTGCTCAGCCAGGTTGAGGAGATTCGATCAGACTGACTGAGGATATCCCTTCGAAATACGTGGTGGTGTTATATACCGTAATAAACCATTGACATTTGATAGGATGGAATTCGATTGATATCGGTTTAGCGGAAGGGGTTCATCCCGGAATTGTCTGCCTATCACACAGACCAGCGACTGAGGACATTCACTGGAAAATCGGGATCTCGTCTTGTGAGATTGAAAACACACAAACACTCTATTTAAGCCGTCTTGTAGTTGGTCAATGCTCAATCAGCGTAAGAAACAAGAGCTCATCTTTAAGTTCCTGGAAATCGTGGCGAGGGAGAACAAGTTTATCCAAAATCATACAAAGATTCCCAATACATTGACAGGTCTATAGAGTTTTGGTCTGAGCTGTTCAATAGGACCAGTAAATAACGCCGTTTACGGTAGACTCAATGCGTCGACATCCAACAAGAGATGTTTGAGCCACGAAGACCATTATAGCACACAACACGTTACCATTCTACAAGGAGCTGAAATGATATTCACATTTAAACTCTTTACGTTTAATCAATATATGGTCATTTATGAGATATTCCTGTTGCCTCAAATAATTTACAGTGAATAAATTAGTTAACGTCATTTTGTTTCTTTCGAAGGAGTGAATTATACTTAGCCGTAAATAAATCAAACGCTGCATCCAGCATGTAGATCCCCAATATACAAATGAAAGTGTTGTCAATTACATATTTTCTCGTTTTTTAGTTTCATTTCTTCAAAGAGTTGAACAATAATCATATTATACCGTACAAACTAGTACATCGTTTTAATTTAATCAACAAAAGTCACCAAACAAATAAAGGGAAGTCACTAAAAACACGAGTTTTTTTCTTTTGTTATGCCCAAAACTAATACCATATTTTAATCTTGTCATTTGCACGAAAGTATACAACGATTGTTCTCATTCAGTAATATGCTTTACGATTGTCACTCCCCCATATCCTTCAGCCTTCTACATTCTTGTTTTTCATTGTAAATCCGGACTTGCCCCTTATAATCATTTTGCCTCTTTAACACCACAGTTGAATTGATACCCAAAGCAAGGTTCAGCTGACTGCCAGATAATACTGGCGTCTAGTCTCCCTTCTGGACACAACCACCCTAGGATGACTTGATTTCACACCAAGCCTGAATAAAGAGTGGTGTACATATCTAAATTTTCGGCTAGATAGACGGTGGATCTAAGCAGTAAATCTTGTATTTGTAATACAATTCAGACAAGGCCTTTCTTAGGAATACCATATAAATTGTTTTCTTGCGTTTGCCTTATATAACACTTCGCGGAATTCGCAATATAGCCTACCGCCCTGTATATGCTTAGGATGTTCTAGCTGTTACGGATTGCCTTAATAGCTGTATTCAAGTTTAATATAATTTGCTGGAAACCTGCGCATCTTGCGTCGTTATCACTTCATTATTGAATTTGTTTGTTTCATTAATTGGGGTTTGACTCAGTACTTAGGGTTGTTCCACTCTTATGACCGCGGACCAGTTTAAAGGACAATTCACACGGACGCGACGCGACTGTCGTGCTGCCCGCAATTAATGTAAAACACTACTTTTTGTGTAATAAAGTTTATTATACATGCTACTGTCGCGCTACAGTCGCGCTTCTGTCGCTCGTTTTCTTAAGTTACATTATGACGTTATTCGTTTCCATTGTGACGTCATTGCCTGAGCGAGTCCGCCAATGTAAAACCATAGGAATGAAGCGTGTCGGTAGCGCCCAGTGTGAACAAGACCCAAGACCTGGCGTGAGTTGGCCTTAAGCTTGAAGGAATTCAACTGTAATTAAAATATTTGGGGTTAAAACCCTACTTCAGGTTTTTTCATTCACATTACGGCGTGTCAGCCCAATGTATGATAGAAATCCCCATCGGATCCTAGCTACTATAAAAAATAAAGACAGGACAAATATAGGACGCTGGTAAAACGTAATACAAAGACATATAAACATGCCAGCTTCATGTGTCCCTTAGCTTTGCAAGAAACAGGACAACATGAATCTCCCAACACTTCACACCAAATGCTTGTCTTATTAACCGAAACTAAGGTATAGCTGTTGTTACAGCGCAAACACTCGGGCAAGTATTTTGGCTGAACCAGCAAAACGTATTGGAATTAGAGACACAAAAATCTGTATTATGATCATATCGGTTTACTTTTAAGACACTGTGGTACAGAAAAGAACTTAAAAATAAACCAGGCCTAGGTGATAATTAGATCAAAAAGTGACGTGTTTCAGTCAACAAAAGCCCAACCACTTTCAATAGTGTTATATCCGACTTAGGACTACTGTGGTTATTAAAATGGCCGTATAGGCCTTTTAACTATGACTAATTTATTTCCTTTTTCCTGAAATAAAATAATATGCCATGGCATACTCTGTTTCCCGCGATTGCCTTTGTGCTAGCGATGAAATTATTTGTCAATATTGGTTTAAAGACAAAACAACCTTTGATAGGTTATTTTAACTCTGGCTGTCTTGTCAAGGGAAAAATTTATGTTCAGTTAGAGAACCAGGTTCTAAATCCCATTAGATAAAGTTTACTAAAGTAAAGAAGTGGTTATTTCATGCTATGCAGAGCACTCAATAACAAACATAACAGTGATTAAATAAGGTATATATACAGTTTACTGTTCACATGCAGTCAAGGTTTTTAGGTACAGTAGATTTACATATAATCTGTCCGTCTCTCCAGATTAAGAGCAGTTCGTCTGTGTTTTAAGAAAACATGTTTTTGTTTATGTGTTGAGTCCAAAAGCCGATTATCCTTAACATAGTATATTAACTCAGGGAACAGTCTGGACCACGTTGTCATCACGGCTCAGTATGGGATTAAATGAAGCCTTTAAGTGTTTCATGATACTCCCTTGTCTTTTCGCCCCCTACTTCCGGTAACCTTTTCAAAAAAGTTTGGTGCAATAATGTCGGCTTACGGCTCTTTGTCTTTTTACAACTATCAGTCTGTGTTACTTTAACGTTTGAACCAATATACAAGCCCCAGTTGGCAGCCAAATAATCCAACTTAATACTGCGGTCTAATCACCATCGTGGAGATGGGGTGAACATTGCCCTGTCACAATGACTTAATTCCATTCCAAGCCTCAAGCGGACTGAGTGTAAATATCTAAATATTTGGCAAGGATGAATGCGGGGTTTGAGCCAAATCACTAACGATATTATGCCAGCCATTTGCAGTAGACCCGGTACAAGGCCGTCCAACTTGATTGTTGTTACTTTATCGGAAAGTGTAGTGAACCAAAAAGGCAATCGTGAGTTGTTCTGAAAGAATAGTCTTGGTCTTGGGCTGTAGTCAATTATAAGATGACGACATAAGCAGACTTTCTGAAATAAAAACGTTTCCGTTATTTCATGAAAAAGACCCATTGGCAAAGTTTCATCTAATTTCTTTAAAAAATAGAGAGACAGCGCTTAAAAAAACAGAATAAGTTAATACTAATTAGAATGAATAAAACGTCTTTATGTTTTAAGAGTTATATTATATTGTCATCCCGTTCAGGTTAATTATTATGTACATATTTCATTCTACGTCGTCCTGAATTCAATGCAAGTGTGTACTATGTGTTAATTCGCTTACGAATATACCAAAGTGAATTGTAACTGTTAACTTTATCGATGTGACAATTATATGGCCTGTGAAGTCTACTATACAAGCAAGTTCGTGTGAGTATCTGACCAGACGAAGTGGAAACCGTGCACACCCCGTTAATGGAAACTACTGCTTGAGTTTTGTTCGTATTTGAGTTATTTTAGTTTTTACTTTGCCTTTACAAGTAATATAATTTATACTATCAAATGTTTTCATTTAAGCTTTATCCGAACCCTTATTGGTCTGTAATATAATTGGTTTGTTCAATTGAAAACTATTCAGTACTGTTTAGTTGTTTTTAACTCTTTTGTTAAATACAGCACATAAGCTATTTAGGATAGTGGAAATAGTGTCTAAACGTTTAACAGCTGTTCATTTTTTGCAATTAGGAATACTTAAACATCAGCCAATGCTTAATTTGTTAATTTGTTTATTTTATTTTTCTATTTAAACCAATGAATGAATATTGCTGGGAAGCTAATTGAGCTGATTCAGTAGTAGTTACTTTGACCAAATGTATCGCTCAGTATAGGAATGTGGTTTTTCAGACCAAAGAGTGATTATGTAACTCTTGATAATCTTGGCAATTATACTAGAAATCGATGGAAGAAACTTGTTTTATTTGGTCACGATTGCACAGATTTGAATGTATTAACATGAACAGATGCATTTGGTAGGAGTTTGGAGGTCAAGTGTTTTTTTCCGATGTGGATTGAAATTGTTGTTATAACATGTTTTTGACAAAAACTTGTTAAATAACATGCTTCTAACATTATCGTGGAATACTGATGAACGTTGACTGACCTAACGACTCGATGTAGCATACACCGTCTATCTGTCGGCTAAGAATGCGGACAACACTATAATATTCCGATCACATCAGATACATAATGTGTCTGGCTATGTGATGGTTTAATTACAAGTCGACCTACAGATTTATCTCTGACTGGCTATTTTAGAGAAAATTAAGCGACTAAAGTGTACGCAATTTTATTCATACATTTTATAGAATTTTTTAATGCTTGGCTTTTCGTAAAGGTGAAACACGTCCTGTAATGGCTATGCGCAGACGTATACAAATGCCGATGTTATGGACGCCCGAGACGCGATCGATCCGGGGTTATTCCAATAGAATGGAGACACGCTCTGTCTTTATAACTGACAAGAGGAGCTTGATGTAGCTTTTAATTGAAGCTAACGGCAGACTGGGCTAAATTAGTTGAATATTCAGCTGTTTTGGCGCATAGACGTAGTAATATACATCAAAGGCGTTAGGATTAAACGGCATCCGTTTATTTTGGCAACCCTGTGTGATACAATCGAAAATCGCCTGCCGTTGGCCAAAAGTCATTCATCTTGTTTACATGACATCTATGGAAGTCTTTAGTTTAAGTAAATAGTATAATTAGTGTAATTCATTCGGTTGAATATATTTTTCATTATAGATTATTACATAAACAGAGTTTGTTTAAGCTAAAAAAGGCGAAGGCCAGCTCTTGCTAAGCATGCAGTCATACTTGATAAATATCTTTTTACATACAGAATTTTGATTAAAAATGATGGTAAATAAGTTCATCAACGAGCTGAACTAGTTATTTATTAATAATTAAAAACAAATTGACCATTATATATTGGCGCGAACCGTTTTTTGAGACAATACGTCCATACTGTGTAAGCAAATTCAGACATTTGCTTACACAGATTATATACATGTAATGAAATAAACGAAGCGATACAAAGATAAGCCTCGGAAGGCACCTACAAAAATATTATCATCCATGGTTCGTTTAAAACAGATTGAATGTTTGGTCATTGCTGAGAAAGTTGATACAACCGGCGAGCGATCTGATTGGACATAGCTAACTCCATTGCTCTATAGTATACATCGAACGGCCAACTTTCAACCCGATGAGTTAGTTACACGACCCTAATCCTGTCCCCGATCGCATAATAAGTATATATAAATGGAGATACATAATATTGCTGGTTTATGATTTCTTTTTCGTCACAAAATGTTGAGTTGCACGACCCTAATCCTTTCCCTGACCCCATAGAAAATATATATACACGGAGAAACATGATGTTTTATGATTTCATTTTCGTCTTCAACATATGCCACACATAACTAGGCTTATCTCTCAGTTTTGTGCTATTCTATAACTTATCTCCTTTAGAGCTGAGTCAAGATGGAGATAGAACTAAGTCAAGATGGAGATAGTGATGTCATTTGATCAGTCTATTTTTGGTCGCTCTTCGTGGTATAGCGTGTCTGACTACAGACCCTTCATCGATGCACTGTTTACAGTTTCGAGTTTCCGACTGATGATCGAATATCTCAGGCAGCATGGATCGAAAACTGAAAAAAGCATCGAATTGCATATTGACAAGAGTTCCGCAACATTTTTATACGAATTAAACATGTGCCAGAAAGTTAGTAGCAGGTAATATACTCCCCTAAGCATCTTTAAGATCAGCCTTAAACCTGGTTAACGGCCCTGCACACAAGGGAGTTAAGGAATGATTTTGTATCAGACATTTGCTTACACAGATCATATGCATGTAATGAAATAAACGAAGCGAGACAAAGATAAGCCCCAGAACGCACTTACAAAAATATTATCACCCATGGTTCGTTTGAAGTATGGTGATTAACTACGTCAGCCATGTTTGTAGTTGATAAGAGATGTGGTGCACCTTAATTTTAAACTTATCTACAAGACAAATGTCTTTACCAGCAGTTAATGAAGACGTATCGTCATTATTCAAATGTAACTTGGGTCTTATGCTCTCAATTATTTTTTTTACATATGGTTTTGCTGAAAATATTGGCCATTTCAAGCGGGGTCCGATGACGCGTTTCAGGGGTAGCGTATCTGCTTACTGTTTCTCCTTCGTTGTACAGTTCACAGGTTCGAGTCCTTCATTACACCTCGGGTATTCGAAGTGGTGGCTGTTAGATGTTTATTTCCGGTTTTTAACTGTATTAAGTAAGGTAGGGTAGGAAATGGACAACTCCAGTAGAAATATGCGGAGGGACCGATTATACAAAGGTAAACCGAACCAAAGAAAGCAAAATTAAGTAAACCATGCAATAAAACATTTCCGACATAGCGATGACGCAAGACGGTCAGTTTGTTGTGACTCTTATCTACTAGTCTCTGTAAAATGGTCAGAACTATTTCTTGTTGTGCTAATTAATGCGACAAGGGAATCACCTTTGCCGAAAAAAAGCATTCCTTTCAAGCATATGTCAAACAAAATCGTTTCTGTGGTTTGATATTGTTCTACTAATCGCCCACAAACAAAACAAGAAAGGATATTAAACGGTGATTTCGGTCGACTGTCAGTTATCTTGGGCATTTCAACTGCATTTGGATTTATTGTCTGAGACTCGTGCTTGCGAATAAGCCTTCATTTTGATGACGACTTAATATAGAACGTTCTTGAATAAAAAGTAATAATAATAAATATACATAGGTAGATTGATTGATTGATTAGTGTTTTACGCCACATTCAGCGGTATTTCAGCTATGCTGTGGCGTGAACATTTTAAATTATTTCATTTGATATACATATTTAAAAATAATTGCACTCAGCAGAACCCTTAGCTGTTAACATCAAAAAGAGAAATTAAATGAACGGAATAGGACAACCACAAGTGTTAAAATGTTTAATACATAATATAGTTCAGATTCGGATCTAAAAATTGTAAATATTGTGTTTAAAATTCTGTCAATTTTAATAATTTTCAAATATTCATAAAAATGAAATTTTACCATACATACCAATGTGTTCAAGAAACATGATGACAACATCGCCAGCAATGTTGTCAAACAAGTCCTTCATAATAATATAGCTCAAAATTGGATCTAAAATCATTGTGTTAAAAATTCTGTTAATTTTAGTAATTTACTATGATTCATAAAAATTTACCGATATACACCGACCGAATCATCGTCAAGGTATTCCTGGAATGCCTTGTCGAAATCTGGTCCTAAATAGGCCAGATATGGTCGTTGTAGAGGGAGTGGTGGTGAGGGAGGAGGCTCGCTTTCTACCTCCATCCCTTCCAAGGCGTCGAAGCGGTTCTCGACAACAA
>JARFOD010021532.1:0-10957 GCA_031763545.1 Mopalia muscosa
TATGAATTTTTCATCTTTCTTTGGAGTAGTCACCTTACTCTATTATGTTAAGCTTGTCAGTGGAAAGTCTAATATTTAATCAGTCACGTGACATTCTTAAGTGTTCGAAAACTGGTGATCAGAGTATAATTAACTTACTGTCCATTTTAGAATAAAATTTTAATTGTTTATACTTTTTTGTAATTTTGTAATTTTTATGACTAATTTCAGCAAGGAAGACCATCAGATATGTAAACATTTGTCTAAATTATTAATTTTGTTTTCAGGCTGGGAAGTTGAAGGCTGTGATGTATCCACTGACTGGGGCTGTTATAGGGGGTGTTCTCGGAGGCCCCTTGGGGTTATTTGCAGGTCTCAAAATTGGTGGTGCGGCAGTCATTGGAGGGGGAGCTGTAGGTATGTGGGCAAAATACATTTCATATCTGTTTAAACTTATTGCAAAAACCAAATTATTGAAATAACAAATTATTTTTATGACAAAATATGACTCTCTGTTTAACCCCTCCTTTGTGAGTGAATGTTAGGGGTGAGATGATACACAGATACATTGTATCACATTGTTTTTTCCAATGCTACAATATTATATAGAGCCCTGTACCACGATACCACTTAATTGTGTATTATGGCCCTTTTAACCAGAGTACGCATCCTGGTGGAGGCATTAAAAATGTTTATTTTTTTAATCCTCTTATGACTTGATTTCACAGAACATTTAATAAACCAAACAAACCAACCAAGCAGTTTAAATTTGTAATTAATAACTAGGAAATTTTAATGCCAAAGATGCCTGAATAAAAAAAATGCAGTATTGCGATATGTATTGCATCGTGAGGCCCATATCGAGATACGTATCATTGAATGGCGGTGGGAGTGTATCATTATACCCCTAGTGAATGTGGGGTGGAGAGCTCATTATGGCTCTCACATTATTGTATAACGTCAATTAATCTTAAACCCTTTAAGGATGTACCTTTAACAGTGTCATTTGTTTTGCAGGTTTCATGGGTGGACGGTATTTGAAAGTGAGGCAAAGTAAGGTTCAAGATACTGAAATGGCAAATCTCAGTAAAAAAGAACCTATCCAAACTGGGCTTTCTAAAAGCTAAGGAAATGAATACATTAAGAGTTTTATAAAACATCATTTGATTGGTTTACAAAAGGCAGAACCGATCAGCCAATCATTTACACAGAGGTATAAAGTAGAAACCATACAAAATTTTATAACACAGCATTTGATTAGTTGAAGTAGGTACATGTAGCCAATTAAAAAGGCAGTTCTTTGACACGGGACACCTTTTATTAAAGAGCTTTTGATTGGTTGAATCCAGTGAACACCTTGGCCACGAGGAATTTATATAATTGTATAAAAGAACATTAGAGTGGTTTGGACAACACTAAGAAATTAAATGTAAGAATAAGACTTCATAAGACAAGAACTTTCCCTTTTGTATTAAGACAACAGAGCGACATCCCATTACTAAAATATATATAGCACATAAGTCTTGCTCTTTTTCTACTTGACTTCCGGTTACTTTTTCAACTTCTGTCTCTGTGTTTAGAATATTGATTTTTCAGAGTCGTATTTAGTGTTCAAGTTTGGTTCAGCTATAGGACTGGGGAGGAGATTTGGTACTTTTTAATTGTCCATATATGCTAGAACTAGCTAAAATATAGACTGACACTGGAATACGTGAAATATCACAGGTCACATGACATGACTTACAGGCACTATTGTCCCAATTCAGCACACCTGGACAACCCACATTTACTTTTACATTGTTAGTTGTCAATTTGCAGACTAGTATGATTTTTATTTTTTTAAATTTTTTTTTAACAAAATATCATATTTAAAAAACTAAAGCAAAGCAAAATTTGAAAAGTTTCAATTATTAATCTGCAATATTGACTATTTCTGGTTTGTTAAAAATCATGCAGTATAATCTGATGCAACTCTGTTGTCCTAAAAATGTAACTCGTATGTTCAATATTTATATGAATTCCATTCCTAGTATATTCTCTTTGTTTGCATTCTCTGAACTGTGAAAAATTTACTACATTAATGGTCATTTTGACTGACCACATAGTCGAAACACTTTTGTGAACTTTCAACACTAAATGTAAGGAACTTTCTCATGAAGAACTGTGTTGTGCAACAGTTGATTGGTTTAAATATTATGACACAAACAACCAATCATAGTACAGCTTGCAGATAGCAAAGAAATGAATCAGCCATGTTGTGTGCTATCATAGATCTGAAAGGAGATATTTGAAGACCAGTGAAGATAAAAGAAATTGAATGATTTACCTTATCTTTTGTTCTCATCTTCCTGTTGACAAGGAACATATCTCACATTGTACATACATGTATATTGTATCCGGGTATTTTACTGCATGTCTCAAACCAGTCGTTTGGCAACCTGTCCTAAGGAGATGAAATTGACCGCTGAGTGCCCAGACTTCAATAAATGCCCGGGGTAAAATGTGACTAGGTGTTGTGATGTTACCAACTACTACATGATGTTGACATTGGTGCCATTTCTGTGAATTCAGTTACATAACCTAAAGTGATGGATTAAAACATAATCCAACAAACGATATGACGTTGTTAAAAAATCTCCCTTGAAGGAAACATTATATATTTGTTATCAAGTTATTGTTGTTGTTGTTGCAGGGATTTTTTTGTTGACATTATATACCAGATGGTTTGTAAGTTTAAACATGGCATATATTGTTATCCATACAGTATGATACATATTTGAATTAGTCAGTATTAATTAAACTGTTGAATTATTTCTACACAAATATTATGATAACTGATCTTCGATTCAGTGGGTGACCGGTGGTTTGTTTTTTTTTTGTCCCCTAGGGCTAACTAAGCTTTGGGGCAACATAAAGCGGATGTGTTTTTAAGTCTGTAAATTTGCGTAATTTATATTTTCACACCTTTGTCTTTTAAGTTTGTTGGGCGAGAGCTTCCTGGTGCCCTGGTGCTCAAAGAGCCTAGAAGCTAGACCAAGCTTATCAGTTTGTGCTATCTCTGTAGTGTGTTTTGTGATTGTCTTGTCTTGTGATTGTCTTGTGCTTGTTGTCAGTGATGTAAATTGTGTTTTATGTCGTATGAGTAAAAATATCTATTTCCCTACGAGGGTTACGAGGTTTACTACCGGTTTTCCACTGTAATAAGGCAGTGTGAAGTGGACAATCTGTCCTCATATAAGTGAAATACCCTTGAGTACGACATTAAACACCAATCAAACAAACAAGCTATGGGCATTCATTGATATTTTAGGAGGAATGTTAATTTTCTAACAGAGCAGGCTTGTACTGTACTCTTTTCTGGTAGAACCTTAAAGTGGGTCCTCTTAAATAGTTTGGAATAAAACTGAACATGGCAGATATCAGTCGATTTGAAATGCTTGTAGTTTTTTTGTTTCAGTTTATTGCTTCTTAGCCTGCAACTATATCCATATACAGCAGATGTGTTGTAAATATATTATTTATAATGTCTTTGTGTGCTCCAATGAAAACCCACAATGAATTACATATTGGATCACTTGGAATGCCTGTTTTGATTGGTCAGAATGAGTGTTTGATTTTACATCACCAAGTTTTACATGTACAGCATGACTCTTAGGGTGTATTATAAAACATCAAGGCTCTCGCAATGGAAGCACTCTCCTGTGCTGGAGGAGAGTCTGTTATTCTGTTGCTCTCACATACCCCTCTATGATGGACCCACAACAAAGATATGTTGACGAAACATAATTATTTTTTGGGTACCATTATTTAGGCAACCAGCTGACCATCTCATGAATATACTAATTTGTGAAAAAACTACCCACTGCTTAAGCTCAAGAAAGAAAAAGATTGTTTTTCACTTATTATGTTGCCACATTCTTGGTGCAATCTCAAACAGCATAATACTCTTGGGTTCACTGTAGAATGTTGACATTTTGCAAAGATTATCTCTCTACATTAAATGCCAAAACATCCAGTTTCTTTAATGTCATAATTTCTGTCATATAACTCAGATGTCTTATGTATAAAAACTAGTATTGCCCGGCCCCACATAGAGGTGAATGCTCATTGAGCCTATGGTCGAGGATGCAATCCATAGAATGGTCTTTGTACGAAAGCCTGATCTTGTAATCACTGGAGTTGTTGGTTGGCAGATGATGACCATGTTTTGTGAGGTCAGGCTATTAATCATGTTGCAGCATTGCTTTTTCTTGCACATGAATGGAATTTTGCTCTTTTTTTTTAATGAAGGGTCAAAATACAGTGCAGAATCCAATATGTACTTTTATTCTAAGCGGGCGGTTGGAGGGAGCTTCATGTTGCCCTGGTGCTCTCAGAGCTAATGGGGAACAGGAAGCTGATCTGTTTGTGGTGTCTGTATTGCGTCCTGTTCTGTACTTGTCCCGTCTTGTCTATGTTTGTTACCAGTGGCGTCGAGGGTGGTTTCCTTCACCCATTGGGCTGGCACGTCGTCATATAAGTGAAATACCCTTGAATACGACGTTAAACCCCAATCAAACAAACAAATGCTATACCTGTCATAATGTAATACAGAGTGTTGCTAGCAGTTATAGCGAGCTTCCTTGTCCCCCTCTCCTCTCAATTTCAAGGCTATGGATAAACAAAAAGCCTGTGTGTGGTGTCTTTGTATTACATTACATTTATTCATGTTTTGTTGTTTGTCTTGGATGGAGCTTGCTGTCTCCTAAGGCTTACAGAGAAGACAAAACAGAAAGCTGTGTCCAAGTGTCATAGCTAGGATTGGAAATCTGCATGTCCTTTTTTTGTCAAATTTAGGCCATCCAAATTTTTTATTTCCCCATCTTGCCTATGTTAAAATCTAGAATATGTACCTGTCATTTCGACCAGTGTTTTGGCCAGACTATGTCGGATCTAACACTTTGTTTTTCCAGATCTTTATAGGGAATCCTGTCAATATTTTTTACCCGGTCATTGTTTTTTATACTAATTCGTTGAGACTGGATACTACTTTCCATAACAGCCTGGGGCTCATTTTTAAAGGAGACTCCTATGTTTATGTTATTTGCTTGCTCCTTTCAGGATCACCAAGTGGACTGCTTAGTGAAAATACAACAATCCCTCTCCATCACAAACTCCTCAGGGGAGACTAGCAAAGCTTTCCTATGTCTTCCTCGTCAAATAGAGGATGTGTCTGGTAATAAAATTGTCACTATGGAAGAGGTTAATATGAATGAGTTAGAGGTAGATTTAGAAGGTGAGAATTAATCAGTAAAATACACTTTTCTGTCATAGACTATAATGGATTCATTCTTTAAACAGAATTTACAATCCTGATTTATCCCCCTTTTTTCCATTAAGCTCATTACTTTTATTTCATTTTTGAACAATTCACTTAGAGCCATTGCATAAAATTCTCTTGGGAATCATAAATTTTCCAAAAACATTACAATATTTATTCTGTCTCTTGACACGATGTGTGAAGGAGGTGTTTGGATGATGTTTGGGTGGTTTAAACGATGTTTCTGCATGGTTTTCCACAAAATACAACATTAACAGTGAAGCTGAAATAGGGTTTAATTTGGCATTGTGCGTCTGTTTGTCCACCAATCACAGCTTGCTATCCAATCGCACTAGTGGACCAGTATTTTTTCAATATAGAAAAGCATTTCGTATTTTGTGATTGTATAACATGTGTGGTATTTTAGTGTTTGGAGGACATATAACTTTGAGCACAACGTCCACACATTGTGAAAGCACTAAACAAAGAAATCTGCATCTTATATCAAAATATATTTGTGTTTTTCTTGAGGTGTATGTATTTATTCAGTAACTCAATGTGTTTCTGTTTTTTGTGTTATCAGAGCATGGTGTCGCATTGACTGAGGACCAGCTGATTCATGCAGCCCATGATTCCAACCATACTATGGTTCTGAATAGCTCAATACTTGTCGCAGGACAACCCCTGGTAGTACCTGGAGAAAGTGAAACCACTCTTATTGTAACTCAGTAACTAGGAACGTAAACTGGTTATGTACAATTAGCATGGGCTAACTGCAGGGGCAAAATCTGGTTATCCAAATTAAGAATATGTTGCCCAGTTGCTCCAGAGAATTGGTTGCAAACACCAGCTTAAATCGCTAAAAGCGTATGCCTTCAGTATGACTGGTTATCATCCAATAACAGATTCAATTTAATATCACTTTGATCAATCGACCCCGTAACCAAATGTGGTTATCTGAAGTTAGAAGGAGGGTCAGTAGACATGTGTCTATGCTGTCCCAACCATACAAGGGACATAGGCAACTCAGCACAGTCACTGAGAAACTATATACATTAGTGCATGTAGAAACTGAAACTATTCTGGTTATAACTAATAATGGCAAACTTGATTTGGTTATCCAAAATCTGCAGTGGTAAGAAAAGGCCAATGAATGCGTATGGCTTTATACTAGCCACAGACTGCTATTGGATTGACAAGCTCTCGTCCAAGATGTGTGTCATATAGGAATCCCACTTACTAGTCGCTAAATCCCTACCTTAAACTCATAAACTTACGATGTGTAAAGGAGATATATTTTAGAATTGTTTGACAACAATTCTTGATATTATTTCATCAAATAAGACACCTGGAAGTGAGAAACAGGAATTCCAAAGACTTTCATGTTAATGTAGTAAAGCCTATGAACAATACAGAGCAAACTGATACTAAAAAAAACAAAACATATTTATATTTTACAAAAAGTTATAAAATGCTATTCATGGCCCAGGACTTTTAAACCATGTAAATGTGAATTGGTACAACGTATTATGCAATCATTACATTCCATGTATTCTAAAGGGATGTACTCCAAAATCATAATGTTTACTAATTTAATAGTATATATTAATCATGAACATTTATATTTTTGTATCTATGGTAACACTATTAATGTTAAAGGAACTTATGCTTACCTGTGAATGATGCTTCTAATCAGTGAAATGTATGTAGTGGGAGGATGGGTCCTGTTGCCATAATGCTCCTGGAATTTAGGTAACTAGGACTTGTAGGGAGCATCTTGTGCTGAACCTCCAACCCTTCATTAGGTATTCGTGTTGCTTTAATTGTCTTGCACCTCATTATTGGGTGAAATGTACTTGAGAAGATGGTTTCTTTTTCCAAAATGGTGGCTGTGGCAATTGCGGGTGTGGTTTTTACAAGGTTTCCTATTGTAGTGAGATAAGGAACAGTGTTAAGTGGACAATCCATGGTCATATAAGTGACATACCCTTGAGTATGATGTTAAACCCCAATCAAACAAACAAACAAAAATCTTTCACCCAATGGGTTGAGTTATCAGTAAAAAAGCCTGAAGGATGATGGTTAACCATAAGTAATAAAAATCCAATGAAATGACATTATACATGCTGAGAAAAAGAGTTTTTACAATTTTGTATTGTTGATTCCATTAACAAATCAAATGATACACAATCCGACATTGGGTACAATTTATGACAATTCTCTTTATTTAAAAATGGTTGCATTTTAGCACCAGACCGTAGCATTCTCATTTATTCTCTCTCATATTTTTGACATGAGAGATCATATCCAATGATCTTTTTTTTTTTCTTCTTTTTTTCATTTTTTTTTTTTTCATCGGTACATTTTTTTTTTAATTCTACTGTAAATGTTTTGCTTTTTGTTTGTCATTTCAAAGACTAACATGTACATGTAGGCCTATTTTGTAAAATTACAACTGCAGAGATTTCTGCTAATCAACCTAAAATTTTATTTATGAATAGTTTTGGTTTTTGGGGTTTTTTTTTTGGTACATGTAGTTGTCACTATAACACCATCTAAACAAGTAACTTTTTTGTTATCTAAAAAAAGTGTGTCTGTTGCTTTCTTACTGTGTATGTGTTAACTGCCTCTCAAGCACAATTTTTAAGGCGGTTGGTTGGATGGAGCTTCATGTTGCACTGATACTCTCAGAGCTAAAAGGGAACCCTAAGCCGATCTGTTTGTGGTGTCTGTATGGCATCCTGTTCTTTTCCTTTATTTATCCTGTCCTGACTTTGTTTGTTGCCTTAAGTCTTAAGGGTGGTTTCTTCCACCCTTGAGTATGACGTTAAACCCCAATCAAACAAATCAAACTATTTCTAAACCCTCATAATAACTTCCAAAGTAATAATTTTATGGATGAACTTTAAAGTGATGTTCTGTACGTAGTTAGTACCTAATAAGTGTCATTCACTGAGCTTATTTTGTTGTAATTAAATTGTTTATGTCTCCAAGTCTTTATCATATTGTGAAGGATGTTGTAAATGCTTCTAATCAAATTTATACACATACAGTATGTACATTTTGATGATTATGATTTTGTTTGTTTTGTATTGACTTTCATTGTTACTTTCAAATGATTCTATCTATTTATATTACATTACATCAAGACCATGGATTGGAAGGTGATGATATATTAATAAAATAAACTATTAAGAAAAGCAAGTCTCATTTTTGTTGTTTATTTATTTTTAATTCATAATGGTAGATTTTAAAAGCATTAAAGTGTATTGCAAAATCCTTTTCACTTTACACACATGTGTCAGACATCTATTGAATGAGGAGCAGAAGTCCACAGTTCAGTGCTTAGCTAGTCCGACTGCTGATAGTATTTCAATGTTCCGGACACAAGTTCAAGTCCCCTTGTCAACCTAAGGTGCACTAGTAAATCACACACAACTCTGGTAATCATGACTCGCGAGGGTGTTTTTAATGAGGTTTCCTTCTAGGATTTAAAACGATACTCTGTGCTGCAATATAATGCATATAGGTAAAACGGGCATCATTTCTTGTTTCAATTATGCTCTCTAAATTGTTAATCGAGCTATATCAGTTTTATACTTGGATAAACAACAGTCAAATTTATCAACACACACCAATTGCAATTTATGTTATAAAACCAGAAAATACAGATAAATGTCAGAAAATACTCAAGTAATTTTTGAAAGAAAAAAATACACATAATGGTCTGAAAAAATTCTTAAAAATGTTTTTTCACACATTAACTTTTTTCAAGGTAGTCCAGGTTGTGAATTATGTAATGATGAAACAGTATACCCCTCAATCTGAAGACTGCTCAGCTAGTAGGCCAAGCTAGCCCTAACTGACTCTCCCTACAATGTGCATGCCTTCTGAGCAGACTTTATATGTTTGACCAACTCATCCAATAGGTTGATTGGAGCAAGCTATACCCAAGTAACACATTCACGGTTTGATGATTTGCAGGGTAGGGGCGTTTCTAATCCTTCTACATACTCATCCCAGGTTTCACATAGTAGAGTATGGTGGCAACACAAACAAATTATGAACAATTCTGGTCTATATATTATATCGTCTATAGATTTAATTAAACCACATTGAAGATGGTTTAAACAAACCAAATTATATAGTCAATATGAATTGTTCATCATTTTTTTTTAGTTGCCAACATAATCTACCAAGCATTCCTTATTATTATCAAGAAATCGATCCTACCTCCTGGATCTACTGAAAGCTGTGTTACAATCACAGATTTGCGGTACTTCAATTCAGGGATAAAATATTCCAGTAGTTAAAAATACGCTAAAAAGATGTGCCATTCATTGTTTGTTCACTTATCATGAGTTTTCCAGTATATCGATCGTAAATCCGAGTTCGGTAATTGTCATAATGTAGTTCCGGGTTTTTAATTTTACCTTCCAAGGGAGAGAAACGTGTGTTTGTTTTGTTTTTTTAAATCTGTCCATTTTTGGTAATTATTTCGGATAAGCGTTGAATTTCAATGTTTTGCTATGGTTCGTTGTCGGTAGTATTGATAGATAATATTTAAAGAATCTGTTTAATGAAATGACAGGTTACCTCTGCGTTCAAAGCGAACAGACACTTTCGCTCTGGGATTCTTTACAACAACAACAATAAACATTATATGCGTATGCTGTACTTAAATTACATTTGATGCGTACTTGAAAAATCTTCACTCTATGTCTTTGCCATTGTCAACTAGTTTTCAGCGATTTATAATAGCACGAATCCAGGACTTTTGTCCCTAGGACAATTGCACCTATGGACATTTGCCTCGTATAGTGTATTTATGAATTTGTGTTGCATGTTCTTTTAAATTATAAGAATACGTTATTTATGGATGGACAGCTCCCTGGAGAGTTAACATTTGTCATTTTTTTTATTATTTAAATATTAGGAGATTTTCTTTTATATCCTGAATATGACGAAATACATGTAGTAATATGAGAATTCTAGTTAGAAGTTATAATATTATTGAAGTTTAAGTGTGAAAATTGTGATTCAGTTCGTTGCCAGAAAATCATCTTGTTTCCAATTAATAATTCAAGCGAGTGAGTATTGTGACACCCACTGGGTAGGGATTAACATGCAGCTGGATGGTTGTTGACATGTGAACGATATACAAAATAAGGTCACCATTGGTGGAAGGTTATAGCTAAAAGTGAGGGGCATTAACCAACTTGACTATTGGAGACCCGTGGATGTGGGTTCAATAAATTTTGAAAAGCGGACACCCCATTTTTCAAAAGACGTATAAGCTTACGCAAGTTTTGAAACCATTTTCATAAAATCCCCAACAGCAAATTGTAAATACATCCTTTTGACATAATAATTGGGGTGGTTAGTGACGTCAAATGAAATGCAGAAATAACATGTAGCATTCCCCTATTACAGAGTATTGTCAATCTACACTTTGAAATGATGACAAAAAAATACAATGCAGTGTTGATAGTTTACACTTATACACTTGATAATAATTAAATACCTTACAAAACACCTAAATACATTTTATGCATCCCCAAATTTGTAAAAACACCACTTTTAATTTGTTATTGCTATTTTTCCAATTGTAAAGTCCTTTCATTATTTGTAGACAGGGTTTCGTATTTTCTGATTGTCTTGCTTAAACATATCCGTTTT
>JARFOD010021543.1:0-10957 GCA_031763545.1 Mopalia muscosa
CCCATTTTAATTCTTATCGAGGTGAATTTCACTATTACGCCACGCGGATTAGACTGATCAGCAATCTGAGTTCTTCCTAATCTGTGAGCTATACTGACATCACTCACTGCAATGGTCATTCCCAGTTTATTGTTTAGCACATCTACAACTTTTTTACTGCAATTTTCTGAAGTCTCCGGTCTCTCGTTCTCAATCAGTCCAAATATACGAATGCTCTCCTTCCTCGTGTACTGCTCAAGATCATTGAACTTATTGTTTATGATTCTTTCACGCATTAGACTGGAACGCCATAATGTGAGTGAAATAACCATAAGTACGGTGTTAAATCCAATTCAAACAAACATACCTTATTTTCTTTATCTTTACCCTCAAACAAACACGGGAAACAAAATGTTTGGGTCTTTAAAGTTACATTTATATTGTAGTAAGGTACTTGAGATAATTTCACTTCTGGCAGAATATCAACCAGTTAGTAGTGAAAAAAACACCCTGTGTCAATTGCCACATATTTGTATATATCAACAAAACCGGCAATTTAGTTTTTGAAGCAACTTACCCATTCGCTATGAATTTCTTGCGAAATACTTTTTTCCATAAACAAAAACGAATATAAACAAAACGTTAGCTCGATCTTCGTCTAAGTTAATATCATATAATATCCTGTTTTATTCTATAACCAATCTAATTAAAATCAGATCTCAAAAACGTTCCCTGCGTTTTGTTTATCGCTATATTGAGATCTAACGCAATCACCACACCTACAATGTCGAGTGGTTTATTACATTTACTAATCACAGAACTGCCATGCTTCTCAATTCTGGTTTGTGAAAGCCGAAGATTTTCGCCAACGAACTGAAGTTTCCTGACTGCGTACTTTTACATGACCAAGGGATACATCCACGCACAATCAACAAACACCATTACCATAATAAACTTTGATTAGAATAGCATTTCCCCCCTGTTTACATGCGACTTACAACATCAACACAGAAGAAAATCGGACAACTTCTGGTTGTTTTGGTTGAATACCATGGAACCGTATTATCTGTGTTTTTGTTGGACATCTGAATATGTGACCTTTCGTGAACAGTATAAGTAGAGTGATTGCGATAGATCTCAATACAACGACAAACACATATTCTCTAGCCAAGGGTTACTATTCTGAGGTACTCGGCATTTCAACCCTTGGCAGATAATTATGTTTACAATTAATGTAACAGGCTTCAGCTACGCCGTCTGGCGGATAAAACGATCAAGGTTCTAGTTAACTCACGCGGTTTAAAGTTACATTCGCGGCAATTTTCACTAGCCAAGTCTTGTAATAACACAACATCTGATTGGATGCGTAGAAGTTCCTACGCATCCAATCAATTGCTTAGAAGCCGAGTCCCATTATACATGAATTATCAGTCAAGGGTTGAAATGCAGATATGCTCGGAATAGTAACCCTTGGCTAGAGAAGATGCGACAAACAAAACACGGGTAGCGATTTTGAGATCTGATTTTAATTAGATTGATTTTATGACAAAAAGAAAATTCCAAAACTTTTTTTTCTGCATATCACAAATGTATATTTTTCCTATTTTTTGATATGCCGAATTTTCACAACTTAGCATGATTACATAGACTTTTACAATTAATTATCTTGGGATTAATTGTGTTGTTGTTGAAAAGTCTTCAATTAGTAAAGGTTTGAGTAAAGTTTCAGAAGCACTGCGACAACCTTTTCCGCACAATTTAAACATGGAGTATATACAATCGTATTTTTTCGTGATTCTATAATAATACTTTTCTAAAAGCATAAATTTATCTGAAATAGGCATATTTCCTAGATTACATCAATAGCTAGGCTTCTAATGATAAACCATTAAATTTGATAATTTCATCAAAATTATTACGAACAGCACCAATTAATGTTATTTAAGAGATTTTAGAGACCGATCTCATTGATTTTCCTCAGCCATTGGTCGCTTTGAAAGCAAATACGGCAAATCAAAACGTCCAAAAACAATGATAACAGTTAACAAAATCCCTTCGTGTAAGACGTCTCCAAAGTTTGGTCAGTTACTTGTTGTGGCTTCCACAATTTCAAAATGTTCTGATCGTGTTGTTATTAATAGTAATCGGAACCTTGAATGCAAAATACGGAGTTCGTTCTTTTGATAACGCAATAAATATCTGGACCAAAAACGACGCACCAACGAATATGCAACGGGATCTCCGCCAAAAGTATGTGTGTATTGCGTGACACTATGTCACTTAAAGGCATTCTGACCGTTTATTTCGTCACGCTATGTCATTTAAATACATTCTGACCGTGCAGTTCGTTATGTTATGTCACTTGAAGACATTCTAACCGTTTAGTTCCTTATGCTACTTCACTTGAAGACATTCCAACTGTATTTCGACCAACTCGTGCATGTAAATTGACTATCTGTGTGTTCAGAACTTCAAATCGTTTCACAGTATTAAGGTTGCATACAGGGTATAAACTAAATACACCATTAAAACACCTTCAAATGACCTGACCTAACCTAACGAGCCACGCGATTAGAATGCCACCAAGTGACAAAGAAAAACAGACCTAACGGTTAGGTCTTTAAGCTACTTAGCATACGAACTGCAGGGTCAGAATGTCTTCAAGTGGCATATCGTCACGCACTGTACACATACTTTTGGCGGAGATATCGTTACATATCGGAAGCCATATGATTCCCCAACGAATGTGGTGATATACATCTTCCTGCGATGATATAGCTTTCACATTCATCCTGAACAGATACTGCCATGAAATGAGCATTTGAATTTCTTTGATATATCAGTAATACTGTGTAGCGAAAAAGTCATAGACACAAACCTCTTATCTATTCTGAACTGGCACACATACCAGCCTGAAGCTATATATGTATTTTTAAAAGCTTATTAAGCAGTTGAAGGTAGAATAAATGATATTTTAACCAAAATTCTCAAATCATAAAATCACCATTTTCGTTGTCCCCCTTCAGCTAACTTTGTCGTGAACGATGCAATAATGTTAACGAGTTTGTTTCTTTGTTTGATTAGGGTTTAACAACGCACTTAAGTTCTTGCTGGGCCCCTTGAACTCAAAATGAACCAATTTTGTTTTATCACTTGGATAAAAAGTTAAGTATTCAAACTATATGTACGTAAAAAACATAATTTGAAATTCTTATTACAAACAGTTAAAATGTATGCTTATAATTAAGTTTTTACTTGATCATATCAAAGGGGCAAAACTTTTACTGCCTATTTGTGGTACTTCAGTTGTAAGCAGATCCTTCATTGTCCATGGCTTTTCAAGGTGGAATAGACAAAAAAAGACCCACTGTGATCGATCTAATCAAAATATTTTTAAAATGAGGCACAGATTACTAGTTCAAGGGCTATTCTACAAGTTAAACTTATCTATTTAGTCTTACAGTATTTCGAGAAATAAACCTTGGAAAATGCAGTCTATTTTTTCTGTTGACATTTAGTCATTTTGCAATATTTTTAGAAATAATAATTGGATTTTCACATCCACAAATATGTAATCCTGAGTATTCAAGCTCTTCAAAATATATGGGTATATATGGTTCAGATTTCTGCATCATAGACTAAATACAACAGGTGTTCTGAAAATCGACCAAGGGGTCCAGCAAGACCTAAGGTTATTTATACATATATTCTGGCATGTCAGCCCAAAGGGCAAAGGAAACCACTCTTGATGCCACTGGCTACAAACAAAGACAAGACAGGACAACCACAGGGCGCAATACAAAGACATCACAAACAGATCGTCTAGCTGCTCCCCTCTAGCTGTGAGAGCACCAGGGCAACACGAAACTCAGTCCCAGCCAACTACAAATGTTAAGAAGAAAACCCTACGTAAAACAAAATATAGCCATATGCAATCTACAGATACTTAGCCCTGAAAAATTTTAATAGTGCCTATAGCGCATGCGGTATATAACATGTACCTGTATCTACATCGGTGGGATTTAAATATGGGTCCAATATATTTTAGCATGAAACGTAGATGACTGCGATTAATACTGTTGCTTCTCTGTTTTCTTCTATCTAATAATTTCTTTTTTACAATAATGCAGAGGACTATTGGGGCTATTCTTATATTGTTGGCTACGTAATCCAACAGAAGCATATGGATACAGGCCAGTTCGTTTGATAATAATGCTCCAGGTAAATACGGAAATCCTTCAGAGTAAAGTAGTAAAAATTTACTTGTTTTGGGAGTAGCCATACATGACGTCGTGGTTCCAAGTTTTGTGTACACAAAAACACTGCATGAATGATGGATAATACGACCGGATTTAAGTATTTCAAAACCAAAAATGCCAATAATTCACAAAACACTGATAGGAAATAGGGCAGAAATATCATAAAAGCTTATTTACGGTTGCTCAAATCACTGTAAGGCTAAATCCTGTATTGGGTATACCGCCACACTACCTTTTCAATCCATCCAATTGAATTAACATTTTGTCTCAAACAACTGGGCCCAAGGTGTTACCTCGCCGGTTGCCCACATTATAAAGTCACAACAAATACTTTTTGCACACAAATAAGCTACAAGTTTTCACAAAACACTGTACAAGGATTTTGCTGTTATAGCTACGTTGAACTGCTATTCCTATCATAGAATAGTTCCAGGCAATTGTTGTATAGATCTAAGTGCCTAAATATACAAATTTGGATTTGTTATAGTCAGCACCACAGAGCACGTGCCACACCAAGGCAATATAATACTTTAACAAACTCTCCTCTGTACATCTCAATTAACAGGTGAGAGGTCTGCGATATTAATTCCAACACTTTTGTCAAGTGGGCCAAATATTTACAAGTGAAGCCTATGTTGATCATGTCGTCCGCGCTAGTCAATCAAGTGAAGTCTGATCCAGTCAATCAGCTGAAGTCTGCTCTAGCCAATCAGCTTACGTCTGCTGCAGTCAATCAGCTGACGTCTGCTGCAGTCAATCAGCTGACGTCTGCTCCAGTCAATCAGCTGACGTCTGCTCTAGTCAATCAGCTGACGTCTGCTCCAGTCAAACAACTGACGTCTTTTGAGGACATTTGATTGGTGACGGCTCCTGTAATCTGACTGACGCCTGCAAAGTTGATTGAGTGGCTTTTGCTTCTGTCAATTTAAGGATGTGGGCTCCTGTATAACCTTTTCGCTTCATTGTCAATGAATCCCTAAGTTAAACATGTGTTTGTTTGTTTGGTTGATTGAGGGTTAATGTCGTACCAAAAGGTACTTCCCTTATGTGATTGTCCACTTCTTACTGTACGTCACTTGAATGAGGTGAATAAACCGAGGTAACGTACAAATCACCTCTTGATTGACGAGGCACCTAAATAAATCCTTCATATTCCTTGTGTCCATTGATGGTGGGAGATGGGGTGATAAGCAGTGCATTATACTAACCACTGAGCCACAGCTGAGGGCCCCTCACTTCAATATAATGCACATCAATATTTCTTATACATTTTGCAAGTCCAGTCGTCTGTCATTCAAACAATTTGAGTTAAAACTCAAATAATGTTTTGAAAGAAGCGTTACATGTTGGTCTACTGGTTTCTTGAATGTGAAAACTATCATATTTGAAATATTTCAAAATCAAAACAGATAATCCGATCTCTGCATCAGTGAATTGTTTCTTACGTTGGACTTCATGTAGGGGATGCCAAGGAAGAAGAAGCAAATAAACCCAAATCCTTCTTTTATACATAGGCTATTATTACCGCTCTTCAGTTTTCTCTGTAACAAAGAACACCAGAAACAAAGTTGAAAAGATGCATAGTTAGTCAATTGTAACTTGCGAGAAGTGAAGTAAAGACGAGAGTCAATAAGTGTATTAAAATAACTATTCCACATATCAACTGGAGATTAAGATCTATTTTTAAATGAGTTTATCTAGAACTTGAGGTTATTCGTCGGTTTAAGTAAATCCCTATCCCCGTGACAGTGTGATTAATTTTTAGAAAAATAAAAGAAAAACAATCAAAATGTTTTTGACGAAATGAGATGCCAAAGCGAAAGAGACAAAAAAAACCTATATATTCGAACAGCGTTCATTCTTGAAAGTTAGTGCAACAAAATAAGTGAGAGATTAATTGGATGAAACACTTCGTGGCCTTCCATTAAAAACAAATAAGCGTTGGTTACCAGAAGAATGGCTGCTTGACAACAGATATACACTTTTCAAATACATATTACTGAGTAGCCGTGTTGAAATCGATTACGAGAAAATAGAAATAGAATTTGCAGATTCATATAGTGCTGAAGAGCAGTGGTAAAATCCATTACTCGATAATTTACTTAGTCTGCGAAGACATTGTTTTATGGAGTAAGCCTAGGCTATATCAAGTTCAACATTTTCAATTTCTGTCAGTCAATTTTTCTGATGACATAATTATATTCCCACTAGGCCTTATTTTAGTTATAGGTTTGTCGTAGGCCTTATCCAATCGCAGCTAACCACATACATCGCTTGTAGGCTGAATTAAAGAAGGAAGGAAGAGTTTTGTGTTTGCAAACAAACTTTGAGAATTATAGACAATTCTGGGTTATGAATTAAAGCTGAACTATTTGTCTGTCATGGACAGGTGATGTTCATTTTATGTGATTTGTAGACGTGAATCGGTTAAATTTCACCACGGTGTACAAGCTGGGTCGACCCCAGAGTCTTCGCCATTTTCTTTTCTATATACATGGACAGTCTATAAATATGGTACCGAGTACCTGTGACAATTTCAGCCCTCATGCTCTGATCGTTTGTTCAATGCTTGTGTCTTGTAATTGATGGTTCTCGACCGAAGTTCGCTTCGCGAAAGGATTTCCATGGCAGGAACTATGTTTCTGTTACCAATGCGGTCTAAATCTGTTTTTCACATCCAAATAAAACAGATACGGGCCAGGATAAAAAAGACCCGTGTCAGGATCTTTTACACGGGATTTTGATCAGGAATTATAGCCGTACCAGTAAAACGTAAGTTATAATTGAAATAGTATTCGATATGGCGCAAGATGCTAATCAAACCCGAGCAAACTGCAATTTATAGATGTATCCGTGGGTCGAAAGAAAGTAAATTTACCAGCATCTATCGGTGTTGACGGTATATCAGCCCCGGGACTGCGGCCGTTGGTTCGTTCCACACTGTTACCAAATTCCCGTTCTTCCAGCAATACTCCATCACTCGTGTTACTATTACCATTGTTGCCACCATTCTTAGCACTCCCGTACCGCTTCAGTTTCTTTTTAAGTATCACCAATTCGCTCTAAGAAAACAAGAGGTCTCACATTAGTTTGATTGTCAGAATATGCCTTTACACCTGGCGTTCTTCAATTAAACAACTCCAAGCTTAAAGTAGATGTGGTACTGGGCATTGCTTCACAAAGCATTTTTTCCTGAAGTTTTATTCCGAGCTACTCTGCACTACAACCATTGGCGGATTTCTACGCAACCAATCAGATGAGTAACGAAATGACAGCGATAGTCAATAATGAAAATGGATGAAAAATGGATATGTTCGGGGTATTTAACCAAGTCAATGAGAATATTGTACATGTAACCGCCAGGAGACGTATAGTTATTCTATTTATTTTCGACTAAATTGCCAAGGGTTGTAATGCAGAGTAGCTCGGAATGTGTGGCTAGAGAAGATGGAAATAACTGCACCTGCAAGGCTTCTACTTTTCCACGCAGGTTTTCTACATCCGCTTCGGCTTTCAATCTGGCCTTCTTCTGCTCCTGGATTTTCTTATCGGCATCCTTCTTAACGGACATAATTACACCTAAGGAAATAAACCAGTCATTTCACATTGAGAATTAGCGGACATAATTACACCCAGGGAGATAAACCAGTCATTTTACATTGAGAATTAGCGGACATAATAACACCCAGGGAGATAAACCAGTCATTTCACACTGAGAATTAATAGACATACTTACACCTAGGGAGATAAACCAGTCATTTCACACTGAGAATTAACGGACATAATTACACCAGGGATATAAACCATTCATTTCACATTGAAAACTAAAGGACATAATTTCACCCACGGAGATAAACCAGTCATTTCACACTGAGAATTAAAGGACATAATTACACCTAAAGAGATAAAACAATCATGTCACAATGAGAGTTAAAGAGCATAATCCCACCTAAAGAGATAAAACAATCATGTCACATTGAGAATTAACGGACATAATTACACCAAGGGATATAAACCATTCATTTCACATTGAAAATTAAAGGACAAAATTACACCTAAGGATATAAACCATTCATTTCACATTGAAAATTAAAGGACAAAATTACACATAAGGAGATAAACCAGTCATGTCACATTGAGAATTAACGGGCATAATTACACCCAGGGAGATAAACCAGTCATTTTACATTGGGAATTAACGGACATAATTACACCTAGGGAGATAAACCAGTCAGTTCACATTGAGAATTAATGGACATGATTACAACTAGGGAGATGAACCAGTCATTTTACATTTAAAAATAACGGACAAAATTACACCTAAGGAGATAAACCAGTCATTTTACACTTAAAATTAACGGACATAATTACATCTAGGGAGATAAACCAGTCAGTTCACATGAAGAAACTTAACGGACATAATTACACTCAGGGAGATAAACCAGTCATTTCACACTGAGAATTAACGGACAAAATACACCTAAGGAGATAAACCAGTCCTTTTACATTTAAAATTAACAGACATAATAACACCTAGGGAGATAAACCAGTCATGTCACATTGAGAATTAATGGACATAATAACACCCAGGGAGATAAACCAGTCATGTCACACTGAGAATTAATGGACATAATTACACCTAGGGAGATAAACCAGTCATGTCACACTGAGAATTAATGGACATAATTACACCTAGGGAGATAAACCAGTCATTTCACACTGAACTGTTTGTTTGATTGGTTTTCAACGTACTTCACTTATATGACCACGGATTGTCTACTTCACATTGTACACAGTCTTATTACGGTGGAAAACAATCAGAAAACCTCACAACACCACCCCGCGTTTGCCGGAGCCACAACATGTGACTGCTCATATACCTGATGATCAACAGGCGGACTCGATCCAGTGAAGGGTAAATCAAGGAAAGTTTATCGAAAATTTAACGACATGATTACACAATTAACTATATTTAATTTCAATAAATGTAGTAAATACAACCCAAAATGAACTAATTAACATATGTACACTAACCACAATGTATTTATTAGGCCTACTTAGTGTGATACACTCTACCGTTTGAGCTATGTTAAACTTTTTACATCCGGATACTTTTATTCATACCAGGAAGGTATCTTGCTGTGAAGTAAAGGCATGCAGGTGTATATATGTATTCACCTTTCTACTTTATTAAGATGTCTGTCATGTGATACGGTTCGAACCAGTCCTCGTTATAGTATGTGTTTCTGAGCACCGTTTATTTGATTGAGGTTTTATACGAGTAGTCGAGTACGTTACAAAACAGGGAGGAAAACTCGTACCCCCAAGGTGGCCAGAGCCACATCTTGTGACTCACTCATATACCTGAGGGTCGACAGACGGACTCATCCCGTGAGCAGTAAACGAAAAGGAGCAAGAAGCCAATAAACCACGGCCGCGAATCTGGTCGTATCAAATCAACTATCCTGATTAAATTTAGGCCTAAAGAAGATGCAAGACGTTCATCGTGCCGTAGGACATAATTTTGGTTATGGCAGTCATGGTTGGCCTCCACCCATGGAAATGATGTTAATAAAATGTTTTCCATATTGATTTCTCTGCCATTCAATGGTAAAAAGTGCTGGGTTTTAGATCGTCTTGCATCTGCTTTGACTTGTTTATTTCTTATTGGGATTTTAATGACTACGCACTTATGCTCACAGTCCTTTGAGTATGATATTAAAACGATAATCAAACACAGCGTATTTTTTTTAGCTAATGGTAATATATAGCTGTACATTTTAATCATCAATATCACTCCGACCAAGACCATGTTTTACATCCTCTATGCGACATTTACAAGTCGGTAGTACATAAAAGAAGTGTAGACTTAGTATAGATAACAGCTTCTTAGTTTATTGGATACCACGTTTTTATCTCATTCCAGAGATCGTTCCTTTAAAACAAAAATACTTGAAAACAATTACAGGAATGAGTTGGAAACGTAGTATCCAATAAACTAATAATTGATTATCCATACAAAGTATTTCCTTTTAACATGTACTGTCAACTTCTAAATGCCCTAAAAGGATGTAAAATATAGGGCTTGATCGACCGCATCATAAACCGTGTAATTGCGCTACGTCGGGATTTGAAGTAGGGCTGAAATGTTTAAATAAGTAGACATACCGGTTTAATACAGGTTTAATATACCAATCGAATACATGCGGTTTTCATTTATTAGGTGATCATGCCTGAAAAGGGGAAGATATCGGATCTTCTACTTAATTTCGAGTCTAAAATCAGGGTGGAAGAGAGAAAATTGGCGGGTAAGCAATTACATATACTAGAATTGATTTTCGTATTTTTAACAGGCAGCACATTATTAGTCCGTCGTGTAAGACATGTCATTAATAGTTCCCTTAAACCATAAAACTAAAGCCTAAACACAACCCTAACCTAACATTACCGTTATCCAGAACAACCCTATACCCAGTCTCCTAAACTTTAACAACCCTATACCCAATCTGCTAAACTTGAACAAACTTCTCCTTTACTTGAACAAACATATACCGAATCTCCTAAATGCCACCGGACACATATTTATGTAGTAATAGTTTACTACATGTTAACCTTAAAGGCAGCGTTAATATGTATTGAGGTGCGGCACCTTAGTACTTGTTAAGTAAGGGTTCAATGGTATTGAGTAGTCAAGTGCTGGGACAGCAGCTTCGTACAAG
>JARFOD010021554.1:0-10957 GCA_031763545.1 Mopalia muscosa
TAAGAACTAAGCAAACACAACATCGCTACTCTTCAAACAAATTGTCCTTAGCCAAAGAGTGTATATAATCTTTGGGGAGAAAATTTTGAAATACCTGACCATGGTTTGTTACATAGGAACAATACAATTACATGTATATGTATCATGATAAATTTAATACAACCTGGAACTATGTCCTATGCATTATTGTACCATGGTGAAGTATGGAATATAACAGTAGGCCTACAGTCAGAAATCCATTAACAAGAAGTGTACAACCACCACTGTGTCCAAAATCTGCCTATTCAACTGCTTGCCACACCTCTTATGGCAGACTGGTAAGCCATCAGGGGAGGTAATTCCAGAATTTAATCCACTCACCCAGCCCATGGCTCTGTCTTAAAAAAAAGGACTGGCACGATGGATCTTGTGATTTTGCTACTAAAAAATAGCCAAGGTGGTGGGCTGTTAGAATAGATGAAACGAAAACCCAGAATCAAGCTATTTTATTCTGTATGATAAGAGTTTCCGTATAAAAATGACAAAAATAAATGATACTTTTGAAATTAATGACAACAAATCTCTCTGAGCCATGGAAACAATATAAAATAATTATGAACAAGTCAATTTTCCCTATGGAGGCGATCACAACTTTCACAATCTGCAAACTTATTTCCAAGACTTTAAGAGTGAAATCAGCCCCCCTTATATGAAGTCACCAATAATTACTGATGCTTGGAGAAGGGTACCAACTTAAATCTAAACGATGCTGGACAGAATTTTTCTGCAAACCAACTGCCCAAAACTTGCATTATAAACCATCATATCTCTTACAACATGGGCAAGGGAAACAATGCCATCAACACTACTGAGTGCAGAGTTGCACATTTCTGGTTAATGGACACAGGGGTTTTTCACTTATATGACACAGATTGTCCACTTCGCACTGTTCCTTGCCATATTACAGCGGAAAATCGGGAGGAAACCTACTGAAATCACCCCTGCAATTGCCAGAGCCCATGAATGGTACAGCGAAGTAGGCTTTAGAAAGCGAACTCACTAATCACTAAGCCATGGCTGCAGGCCTATGTGTCTATGATCATTTGCACTTTATCTTTACTGTTCTCACGAACTGAGGGAAGCAACTCTCCCTATAGGACCAAGTGGCTGTGTTCTATCTCGAGCAGGTGACATATCATAGTAACCATTCTCAACCAATGTACTCTCAATCATGGCCTGCATCTGTTCATAGCTTAACCCAACTTCTTTGTAATCTGGGTCATAGTTACTGGTAACTGAAACAATACAAACAAACATACATCTTACGATGAGCATTGTCTGAAATAAGTTTGTTCATTTGTTTGACTCAAGTTAAACATCATTCTCAAGGGTAAAATGTTGACTGCTTAAATTGAGATTGTAATTAATATCAAGGTTTGTACAGAATCAAGTCATGAAATTCCAGGAATTACCAAGGATGAGATGGGCCATCATGGGGGTTTCTATAAAAAAATTTAACTCTAAAATTAAAGCAATGATGTTTATCTATTTTCAAGATTTGTTACAAAAAATTTCTACAAAGGAAAAAAGTGTATGTTGAGTATAATTTACGAGATTTTTGTAAGAAACACGATTTTTACCACAATTATTTATTGAAAGATAAAAGTTACTCTTTTCACATCTATAATCCTTTTGGTATTAATATTCTACTGAAACTGTATCAACATTAATGTGAACACTTGAACTGAGTTTGAAGAGTTTTCAATGAGCAAAAATGGTTTTCCAGGAAATTCCACTCCTGGAAAACTTAATTTCCAGAAATGTCCAAGAGCTTCATACACAGCACAAAATACAAATATCCGCAGATGAACAATGAAAACAGACAGCCTACACCTGAAAGAATACCTTACCTAGATGATCAGCATCAAAGATGTCAGCCTCCACAGACTTGTCCCTGAGACGTGGTTTGTCTACATAACCTAGATTCAGATCAATGATATCTCGAGAGCCTTGTAGTAACTAAAATAAAACAAGATATCAACAGAATAAAACTCAAATAAAAAAATTTAAAATCAAAACATTAATATTTTCACACTGTTTATTGAGGAAAAAAATGCTGTCAAACACTGGCATGTATATCATGTAAGTAAATAATAAGACAGTTGGCATTAGTATATATTTAATTTATTTATCGGATGTTATTTATCCATGGCCTTGCGCCCACACAAATTCACTGTCCACATTAAACTACGAAACAAAGAAACCCACCTTCTTGAGCTCGGCTTTCAAATTGCAGGATGTACTTTGGGGAGCAAATAAAGCCCGTTTAAATTTCTCTATAGCTCTTCTGTGTTGATTTGGGCATAGCACTGGGGGTAGCTGGAATAATAAGATTACAGATATTAGTTGCATGTCTTGTAAATTGCAATAGGGCCTGTATGTCAAGTCATATAATCTGCAAATATTTCATGTGATTTGCTCCACTTCTGTCGACAGACTAAATTCTTCCTAGTTCTAAAATCAATGTGAACTTTAAAAGACGCAAATTCTCTCTTCCAGGCCTATAGCTATACACAACAGTAAAACAGAATATGGCTCTGACAGATCGGTAATCATAACATAGTGACAAATAATAGCGATATGTTTACAATGTGATTACTGGAAGTTCATTTGAAGCAAACAAGACATAAGTGCCCTATGAGTACCTGTAGAGGGTACCTAAGGTGGTAGTGTATCAAACCCGTATTGCCACAATTTACACAACCATAAAATGTGCAGTGTGATCTGTTGAAAAATGAATCTTCCTCCAGAGCTTAACGAAGCAGCTTCTCTATACTTTAAACATACTGCCATCAGCCTGAGGGTACCGGCTAAAAGAAACTACCCTTAACCCTTAACCGTGGTGACGGGTCGCCTACCTCAGCTTATTTGCTCAAGTGGTGGCGGGAGACTTTATTCTTTAAGACATAAAATATGTGTACAGACAAACATGTGACCTTGTTAGCTGAAATAGTAAGTTTGGAAGACACCAGGTGGCGCTGGTACAATTCCATAAAACCACCGCCGCGATTTCCGGAGCCGCAACATGTGACTCCCTCACAAACCTGATAGTCGTCAGACGGACTCAATCCCGTGAACTGTTTATCAAAGCATGAGGAAAGTTTTGTGGAAATGCTCATGTACTTTATACATGGCTCCTTCCATTACAATGCCATCAATCATGAGAAGACAGAATTACCTGACTAATGTAGATGATTTTATGAAGTTGGTGAAGGAGTTGAAGAATTGGGTCACTAATCTGGCGCACTTTACGAGGAGATATTGTCAGAGTTGCAGAATCTAAAAAAAAGGAAGAATTCAGTTTTTAAGTTAATCACATTAAATGTAATCGTTTTATTGAAAGGTTGACTTTAAACATTTCTGAAAACATCAATACAAGGAAACACATGGTCAGTGTAGTCTTTCATCTATAGTTTATTCTTGTTTGATTGATATATTAAAGGTTATTTCACTCACAAGAAAGTATGCCAGCCCAAAGGGTGAGAAAAACCACCTTTGACACTAAGGCAAGGAACAAAAACATTACGAGACCAATACAGGACACTCACAGGACAATACAAAAACATCACAAACAAAACGTTTTCCTGTTCCTCTTTAGCTCAGAAACAACAGGGAGCATGGTATTTGTATCAATACTGAACCCTCAGAAATTTTAAGGCTGTTAATAGTTTAGTTTGCCTGTGTTATTGAACAACTAACTTCCTGGGGACTGTCTTACGAAGCATGCATAGCTAACATTGTACATGATTACCAAGAGGACACAATGCTTCCAGCACTGGACATCATGGTAATTACGTCCAAACGTAGGCTAAGCATGTTTCGTAAGACAGTCCCCAGGAGGCAATAAAAGGATTTGTTAACTTGAACTTTAAACTCACTAGATTTGTTTGTTTGTTTGATTGGGGTTTAATGACCACATGCCAGCCCAATGGGTGAAGGAAACCACCCTTGACACCACTGGTAACAAACAAAGACAGGATGGGACAAATACAGGACAACAACAGGACGCAATACATTTACAGACACCACAAACGGATCAGCTTCCTGATCCCTTTAAGCTCTGAGAGCACCAGGGCAACATGAAGCTCCCTCCAACCACCCCCTTAAACCCACTAGAAAAGAAACCTTACAACTTTTTGAACAAAATTTGACATACTGGGTCTCCTTGTGGGCTTCTTGTTAGTTGACTGGAGGAGAGAATCCATAGCTGTTGTGCTCTGTGATCGTTTATAGAGATTTTTCCTCGTCAGCAAGGCTTCTTCACTACTGATAAGCTGAGATGCTGGACGTTCAAGACTGCCAGAAGATCCCATGTTGTTAGGGGAAGGGTCACCGGAGCTAAATCCAGAATCTCTGCTCTGTTTCACTGTAACAGCAACAATATAATCTATCTCTTAAATGCTTGTTTGTTTGTTCAATTGGGGTTTAATGTCATACTCAAAGGTATTTCACTTATATGATGGATTGTCCACTTCACACTGTTCATTGATAGATTTGTTTGTTTGTTTGATTGGGGTTGAACGTTGTGTTCAAGGGCATTTCACTTATGTGATGAGGGATTGTCCACTTCACACTGTCCTTATCTGATGAAGGTGGAAACCCAGGAGAAAGCCATGTTAATACAACCTCTGCAATTGATGGAGCTACCTCTTGGACTCACTAATATACCTGTAGTCAACAGGTGAACGGTACATTCTAAAAGTGAACACCGTAACACTTTATATACAAATAATCAATTCATAAGTTGACTATGTGGCTCTGTAGTAGAAATGTGTCAAAGACATGAGTGGCAAAATATTTTTATTTGACAATTTTCTGTACCTGTTGAGCCCATGTTTATAACACCAGAAAAAATGTATACCGTATCCCTAAACTGAACGTATATTCAAAAATTCAAATTAATTTACCAGAGTTAGGTATTTCTACTGATAGTTGGTCAAGGTATTGCTTTTGTGGTAATTTCCTAGCTCTTCTTCCCTCTCTCACGGCATACACAGTTTCTGTGCTTTCAGACTTGTTCATGGTCAATGTATCTTTACTCGTTCCCCGATGACTGCCTGCACTACTTTCTCTACTCTCAAGACCACTGCTGGGTGTGCTATCATTATCGTCATCACTCAGCCAATCAGGGCCATTTGTTTGTTCGTCTGTGCAGTCGTCATCCTTTAGAGTAAAGGTTGTGTCCGTGACAGGTTCTGTGCTGTACAGTGGTGAAGTTTTGTCTGAAATCTCCGTATCATAGAAAACATCTTCTGAGGACTGGGAACGGGCCTTAGGAAAACAGAAATATAAGAAATACTGTTATTGTTTAATGGGTTTTTTTCATGTTTTATTTCAGTTTATTTTACACAAACAGCAGGTTGCCAGAGGAACCACTGTTGCCATTCCCTGCAACTATCAATTAAAAGATGGAAGATGGAAGTACAGGCCACGAAGCATGGATATGCAGTAAGGCAAAGTGAGCTACTTTACAGTGCAAGCAGAACTGCCTACCTTACATGAAATTTATGTGTAAAAATTAGCTATCTAGAACATTTGTTTGCTTTGTTTGTTTGATTGAGGTTTGATGTTGTACTCCAGGGTATTTCACTTATATGACGACAGATTGTCCACTTTACACTGCACCTAGCCATAGACAGAAAACCGAGAGGAAACCTTGTAAAACCACCCTGCCATTGCCGGAGCCACAACATATGACTCGCTCATATACTTGATGGTTGACAGGCAGACTTGATCCGGTAATGGTACATCGAAGCAGGTTAAATTTAGTAAGCGCACACGCTACCACTCAGCCACGGCTGAGGAACCATCAAAGAATGAGAATAGTAGGACCAAACATTTTCATTAAAGTAAAGTTCAGTTGTATTTAGAAAATATTAAAGCAACCCACCTTCATACTGGCTCCCCCGTCACTGCTGGCTAGATTCACTAGTTTATCATACCTCTCCTGTGAGGCTAGAAACAAACGATGGTAATTCTGCATGTTCCTACATGCTTCATAAAAATGCCTGCAAACAAAGCATATGAATTAGATTCAAACTAAATCATGGCAAAATGATGATAGGCAAGACTATTAAAATTACCCCCAATTTACCAACAGGCAGATGTAGATAAATCTCATTCATGCATTTCACATTGTCCCAGATGAAAACAAAATTCAAAACAGGATAAAAGAGGTTGTTTTGGCATATCTTCACAAGGCATGGCAGAAAAAAAGATCACCATATACATCTCTTTTTTTACCCCCTTGTATTTAAAATTATTTATCTTAGCAGAACAGGCACTAAGAAATCTGTGCTGTATGAATGAAAAAAATATTCTGATTGGACTTCTGCCCTTGCTTCCTTTGCAGCAAACATTGCTTTATGATCGGAGAAGTTAATAATATTTTCTCATGTTTAATAGCAATGGTAATTCAGTCATAAAACTATAGCATTTTCTGATTGATTGTTAACTTTTTTTCAACGTCCAATGAAATGTTAATCTCCCTGTTGGCAGCAACATTGTGGCAAGGGTGAAACACACTGTCATTATGGACTTTCGTCCTTGTTTTGGTCTATCTTATCCATAACATAATAGTATTGCTCTCACTTTTGTGTTCGTTTTCTTTCTCTGTCCAGCTTTCTTTCCATACTTGTCTGTGTAATGTGCATGTTGTCCATGTGAACTAGCAGTATATCCACCAATTCAGCACTTAGCTCCAGAATATCTGGACGATCATCAGGACTTGAGCAAATACATCTAACAAACATAAACCAGGTACATTCTCAATAATCACAATAAAGAATGGATTTTTGTTGAAAATCTGAAATAATTTGAACACTTTGCACCATCAATTAGACAATTCTCAAAACTCGACTGCTATTACAAAACGACAAAATGCTTGAAATCATTCTGAACTACCAAAAAGACCTACCTTTTAACAGTCTGCACCACACGGCTTGAATATAGATCATCTGGTATTGGGTCATACTCAGCGTTTACAATCTGTAGGTTAAAAAATGACAATACAGAAAAGAAAGAATGCATTTTTTTAATAACATCTGTGTCGATATATGCAATACATAAAATCTGTTGATGTACCATTCACAAGATTGAGTCAGTGAGTGGACCATCAGGTATAAGAGTGAGGCAGACAATCATAGTTGTTGGTTTTTACATGGTTTCCTATCGGTTTTCCACCCTAATTAGGCAAGGAATAATGTGAAGCGGAAAAAAAAAAAAGTGAAATACCCTTGAATATGATGTTAACCCCGATCAACAAAAACATACCATAGTTTGATAGAAATTAAGAAGACATCTTTCCTATAGCATTAAGAATGATGTATAAATAGAGATTACATGTATAATGAACCAGAAACCAAGATTTGAAAAAAAAAGGTTTAAAATGTGACCTCACACTTACTTTTGTAGCCAGGGTCAACATATTACTGGATGAGAAGGGTGGTTTTAATGTACACATCTGATAGAGGATACACCCCACAGCCCATATATCAGACTTCTCGCCATACGGTAAATTCTGGACAATTTCAGGACTGAAAAAAATAATGGGAAACTATGGGAAACATAAATATAAAAAATAGCTATGGGTCACAAAATGTTGTGTGAATCTTGTTTGATATTTATACACATATAGATTACCATGTGAAAATTTTGCTGTACACATTTTTTTGTCAAACAACAATTTTTTATTATAGGTTTTTTTAATATAGGTTTAGGAACCTTAAATCAAACATATTTCAGGACTGGACAAGTTGAGTTTTCAGTCAGATTTGTTTATTTGGTAGGGGTTTAATACCATTCATTTTAATAAGACAATTTCCTTCACACCCCGGCATGTCAGCTCAATGGGTGAAAGAAACCATCATTGACAGCAACAACAAAAAGACCTGTACAGGACAGGACAACCACAATAATACAGAAACATCAGGAACAAAATAGCATTCTAAGTTATTGATGGTTTGAATCATGATCATGATTGATAATACTATGCAATATTCTGGTATTAGGCAAAATAATGTAGCAGAAAACTAAAAAATTAGATTCCAATCCATGTTTACATACATGTCGGATACAATATTTTATTCAGATTTAATAAAATATGCTTTTTCATCATTTAGCTGGAACTCACCAGGAGTATAATATAGTTCCCACTACTGAGGTCATTTTACTGCATTCAGATCTCTTCTGTTTAGCTAAACCAAAATCAGCTGAAATAAAACAAGAAAGATAATCTTCAAAATAAGCTGAAATTAAACAAGAAATATAATCTTTAAAATCAGCTGAAATCAAAAAAGAAAGGTAATCTTTTTAATCAGCTGAAATCAAACAAGAAAGATAATCTTCAAAATAAGCTGAAATCAAACAAGAAATATAATCTTTAAAATCAGCTGAAATCAAACAAGAAAGATAATCTTCAATATCAGCTGAAATCAAACAAGAAAGATAATCTTAAAAATCAGCATTAATATTCTAAACTACGTTCAATCTGTTCGAACTAAGAAATACTGATAAAATGAAGGAGGTCTACAATTAAATAAGTTATTGAGGTAACAGTAGAGCAGGACCTTGTAGGTGTTGGATATACCAACCTGCCTACCTGGTGTATTCTAGAGTATTTTTTACTCACAATGTATGTGACATACACAAAAAGGCCATCAATAAAGTCTGTGTTTTAATGCAATTTTGCTTTATTTTTCACCATGGCATATTTATGTATTTATAACATCGGCATACCAGGGGAAAATGCAAATGTTAGGTTATCTCACAAAAATTTTAGAGAACCGATGTTGAGAGTATATCGAAAGAGATTACAGCACAGGCCTGCATAACCATAGGAAGTCCCAGTTCAGTGCCTTCCAGACAGCACAGGTTTGAACAAATAGATCAAGGAATTCAGCCACTTGGAAGTTGACCCAAAGAAATGGTGCCGAAAACATGCTTTCTCTTAATCCTTAAATCATAAATTTGTTAAGCCAAGAAATCGATCAGCCATATACCATGTCTGAGAAAGCAGCAGGGCACAAGAAACAAACCGACTTTCTGCTTGTAGGTTCTTACACACACTGAAAAAAACTAGGACACAAGTCGTTTCCACCTGTGGCCATCCACACATTGGGTTTGTTTGATTGGGGTTTAACGTGGTACTCAAGGGTATTTCACTTATACATGTATGATGACAGATTTTCCACTTCACACTGTACCTAGCCTAAATACGACAGAAAACCGGATGGAAACCTCATTAAAACCACCCTCACGATTGCCGGAGCCATAACATGTGACTCGCTCAAATACATGTACCTTATAATTGACAGGCGTACTCGCTCAGGTGAATGGTACATTAGTAACACATGCTACCACTAAGCCACACAGCTGCAGGACTCCAAATATTGGGATATGAATAAGCCACTAATATTAAAATATATGATACTGTCTCGTTCTGAGCAGATTGCATGCACACGTACTTATGGTTACTTTGTCATTCTCCCCTAGCATGATGTTGTTTGGTGTCAGATCTCTGTGAACAATTCGTTTCTCTTTGTGTAGGTACCGTATTGCCAGTAACATCTGTAACATTATTATAGAGGAAGTACTTTAGTTACAGATATCAAATAACAGTAAATATACATATAAATAGGTGAAATACCTTTAACTTTATATATTGGTGTGACTAACAGCTGATACACACAAAAGTAAATTGGACAGAAATACACTTTACGTAAAGAAAAACAAATTTTTTTTTGGTTTGTTTGATTTGGGTTTTTTGTCATACTTCAGGGTATTTCACTTAGATGATGACGTGCCAGCCAAATGGGTGAAGGAAACCACCATTAACACTACTGGCAACAAACAAAGATATGATGGGACTAATACAGAACAATGGCCAACAGTTCCCCGTCTAAGAACAATGGGCCCTATTCCCTGATGGGTCAATTTTCTGAATTACTATCTGTTCAAACTAAGAATTTTTCCAAAATAACGTAAATAATCAAATATTTACTTTCTTATAAACAAAATTGTTTCATTATATACTAGGGTGTGAAAACATAATATGGTCCAAGAGTAAAATCATGCTTTAAGACAGAAAACACTTGTCAGTTAAGCACATGAACAGTGGAGTCCTTAAGTGCTCCCCCCATCCCCCTGGCAAAAAACTCCTACTGTTCCCAAACGACACATAATCTGGCCTTTCTCTGATAGTTTAACCCTTTAAAGCCCAGCGTATCATATATAAGCTGGGCTTATATTTGAATATAATTCAAATTCAGAGCGTATCATATATAATACAGTTAATTGATAATGCATTAATTACATGATCAAAGCCTACTGTATCCCCATACATTTCTGCAAATTGGAACCGGGCTTGAGCTTTAAAGAGTTAATTAAAAAAATGCCACAATACAATTGTACCCACCTGGATAAATATTTTCCAGATCCGTTTCTCTGTGAACACTTCTCCTTTTTCCTTCAGGGATGTGAAATGATCTCCTAATGGAGCACCTTCGATCAATTCCATAACTATATACAATTTGTCACCTAAAACAGAGCATAAAATTAAAATTCAAGATTCTATTTATCATATAATTTATTATTTATCTGCTAAGAGTTTACTTATGCAACTGAAAACTTTGCAGCTTTGTTCAGCTGTTTCAACTGTTCGTTGATGATACAATTTTAAAACTACTGTCGGCAAAATTCAAATTGCTGAAATATCTGACAACGTTGGGGTGCTTAAACTGTTCCTTCATGATAGAATTTTAAACCTACTGTTGGCAAATTTCAGAGTGACGTTATATCTGATAACACTAGGCTGCTTCAATTGTTAGTTCATGATAGAATTTTAAACTTATTGTCAGCAAATTTCAAAGTGTCGTAATATCAGACAACACTCGGTTGCTTCAACTGTACGTTCATGATA
>JARFOD010021565.1:0-10956 GCA_031763545.1 Mopalia muscosa
ATTGTGAATCTGTCCCCTCTTAGACTCTTCTCTTCAAACTATCTTAACAGTGTGGGCGTCAAGATCCATTCATGGATGTCTTGTTTTAATTGCTGTGAGATCTGTTGCACTCATAAAATTTAAATAAGATTTTTGTTTAAATTACATTTGGCCACTTTAAATTGCTGGGCATCAATTGCCTATACATGTTCATGTATTATAACTTTGCAAATGAGCAAGTGCTGTTAATAGGGATTTCAGCAGAAATTATTACTTCACATTTCTACTAACAACAATCATGCTTTTTAACGTGACTTCTGAAATACTATTATTATGTTCCAAACTCCTCGTGTTGGAGCCCTCTAGCTAAAGACAGTTAGCGGGCGGCTGGAGGGAGCTTCATGTTGCCTTGGTGCTCTCAGAGCTAAAGGGGAGCAGGAATTTGATCTGTTTGTGCTGTCTGTATTACGTCCTGTTATTGTCCTGTTTTTGTTCCGTCTTGTCTTTGTTTGTTGCCAGTGGTGTCAAGAGGTTTCTTTCACCCATTGGGCTGGCACGTCATCATATAAGTGAAAAACCCTTGAGTACGACGTTAAACCCCAAACAAACAAATTAAAGACAGTTACTTAGCACTGGAGGAATGCTACTTACCCAGCATTATGCAAACGCTTCACATCATGGTTGTGCTAGTGTCAATTATTGTTGGAACACATCGCCATCATATAAGTGAAATACCCTTAAGCAAAGTGTAAAACATCAATTAATCCAACCATTTGTTGGAAATTATCATAAAAAGAATTTGGAGAAAAGGGCTTGTTGATTTACAAATGTACTGTTGACAACATCACATGGTGGTAAGGAAAACAGACTCAATTTCCTTATGGGCCCCCCATCCCCGACAGAAAAAAAGGGAGGTGGGGGATATCAATCTACTCCTTCACAAAATAAATAAATCAAAACGAATTAATCATTGTGTTTGTGTTTCTAGGTGTTTCTCATAAAAATTGTTTGTCAGGACTGAGATACACACATTATCAATTCATCAAAAGAAATCTATTCGGTCGTAATCAAAGAAATTATGGATACACCGCTTCAGCCCTCACTGCACCTAATTACCTCCCTACACTTATCATAGCCAAAAGGAAAATATAGTGGGAAGAGTGACAGGATTACAATGAATCTAAATTCTCTATGGTGGCAATACTGAACTTTTCTTGCTAAGTTTTGGATGAAACCTGGCACACATGGAAATAATTCGCACTATGATACTCAATCTAAACAGAATGTCATTGCTAACAATAGTTCAGATTTTGTCTTTAAAAGCTCCCTTGGTTATTTCGAGCCTAGTCAACAATAAACAATTTAACAGACAAATGGCAAGTATACTTTATATAAATTATTTTATTTAAACAAATAAAATGATAATACTATCACACTTTGACCTGATATTAATTTTTTCTATCGAAATAATTATAATTATGATGACTATCTAAATGTCATTATTCAAAATAGTTCTACCTCAGTTCTCGTCTTTGCAAATTTCCTCACTGATATATTACAGCCCAGGGGTCTCCTGAAAACTCGTCTAGTTTGCTTTGATTGTGGACTCTCAGACCCACTATGGGATGTCTTTTTTTCAAATTTACCAAAACACACTGGTAATTTGACGTGTGCCACACTACCACAGCTAGTTATTAATAAAGTTGATCTTTCACGTCTGAGAAGAAGGATATTCGAATTTGAAAACCTTTTCATGTCGATCAAATAACTAAAATAAGTAACGTAGCTGGAATTTCCATGTACATGTAGTTCTTTTGATTCTACATTGAATCCCACCAGGGCCTATAGAAAACTCCACCCAGTCACTATTATTCACATTGTATGTGGGTCAGTAACTTGAAAGTAACAATGCAAATAAACTAATCTGGCGAAAATGCCTCTAAGGCAAGCAATGTTGCCATAAAGGGTGCTAAAACTTAAAAGACATTTTTAAATGTACCTGAAATCACCCAGTAGCTTTGGAAATACAGTTAAAGTACATGTATCTGTTGCCAACTCGCCATTTTTTTCTCCTTCTCCATGAATGTAGACTGAAAATTGTAGCCTAAATGCCAGTAATTGCAGTTGTCTACACACAAAGTGGGTGTGTACAGCATTGATTCAATGGAGATATTAAATCTTTATTTAGCCAGTAAGTCTTCTACATTCAAGTTTCAAACTCTGTCTTGAAAAATGATGCGGATCCATTTAACTGTTTGGAGCATTCAAACTTTGAAGCTGTATTTATTTTATATGTGTTTTTTACAAAATATGATTCAATACGTTTGAAAGATGTGATCATGTCATATCGCCTAGACCTGACAACATTTGTTTTGTATGTATTAGTTTATTTTGAAAAGCAGGATGGTTCTCTGACTGAAGTTTCTGTCTTTATGTAGCACTGGAGGAACAATAACTTCCTAAGAATTGAAAACATTTCACATTTTGTATTTACGGGGAGGATGTCTGTTTGAGAACATTGTCCTCATAGCTTGTTGTGGTGTGTGGTGTCTGTATTGCGTCATATTGTTGTCTTGTCTTTTTTGTTGCCAGTGGTGTTAAGGGTGGTTTTGTCCACCCATTAGGCTGGCACATGTCATGTGAGTGAGTTAACCTTAGGTATAAAGTTAAACCCCAATCAAACAAAAAATCTGTTTTCTGGGATGATTTGTACTTCTGTTTTCTTGAATGGGATCATTAGTACTTCTGTCTTTACGGATGATCAGTTCTTCTATCTTCTGGGATGATGGGTACTTCTGTCTTCTGGGATGATGAGTACTTCTGGGATGATGGGATGATGGGTACATGTACTCCTGTCTTCTGGGATGATGGGTACATGTACTTCTGTCTTCTGGGATGATGAGTACTTCTGTCTTCTGGGATGATGGGTACATGTACTCCTGTCTTCTGGGATGATGAGTACTTCTATCTTTTGGGATGATGGGTATATGTACTTCTGTCTTCTGGGATGATGAGTACTTCTGGGATGATGGGTACATGTACTTCTGTCTTCTGGGATGATGGGTACATGTACTTTTGTCTTCTGGGATGATGGGTACATGTACTTCTGTTTTCTTGTATGATGGGGCCTGCGGCAGTGGCTTAGTGATAGCATGTGCGCTTACTAAAGTAAACCTGCTACAATGTACTGTTCACAGGAACGGGTCTGCCTGTCAACCATCAGGTATATGAGCGAGTCATATGTTGTGGCTCTGGCAATTGTGGGGGTGGGTTTTAACAAGATATTCTCCCAGTTTTCCACCACAATAAGGCTAGGTGCAACTAAAGTGTATATTGCGTTGTCATATAAGGGAAATACCCTTAAGTATGACGTTAAACCCCAATCAAACAAACAAACAAATCTTCAATAATGAGAACTTCTGTCTGTTGGGAGGATGAGTACTTCTGTCTTCTGGGAGGGTGAGTACTTCTGTCTTCTTGAATGATGAATACTTCTGTTTGCTGGGATGATGAATACTTCTGTTTGCTGGGATGATGAATACTTCTGTCTTCTGGGATGATAGGTACATGTACTTCTGTCTTTTTGAAAGATGAGTAATTCTGTGAGGAGGAGTACTTCTGGGATGATGAGTACATGTAATTTTGTCTTCTAGAATGATGAGTACTTCTCAGTTCAGTTTTCTGGGATATTGAGTACATGTACTTCTATCTTCTTGGATGATGCGAACTTCTGTCTTCTTGTATGATAAATATTTTTCTGGGATGATGAATATTTCTGTCTTCTTGGATGATGAGTACTTCTGTCTTCTTGGATGATAAATATTTTTATGGGATGATAAATATTTCTGTCTTCTTGGATGATTAGTACATGTACTTTTGGTTTCTGGGGTGATTAGAACTTCTGGCTTCTGGAATGATTAGCACTTCTGTCTTCTGGCATGATTAGAACTTCTGTCTTCTGGGATGATGAGTACTTCTGTCTTCTGGGATGATGAGTACTTCTGTCTTCTGGGATGATGAGTACTTCTGGGATGATGAGTACTTCTGTCTTCTGGGATGATGAGTACTTCTGTCTTCTGGGATGATGAGTACTTCTGTCTTCTGGGATGATGAGCACTTCTGTCTTCTGGGACGATGAGTACTTCTGTCTTCTGGGATGATGAGTACTTCTGTCTTCTGGGATGATTGGTACTTCTGTCTTCCTGGATGATTAGTACTTCTGTCTTCTGGCATGATAAGAACTTCTGTCTTCTCGGATGATAAGTACAATATGTTACTTCTGTCTTCTGGGATGATTAGCACTTAAGTCTTCTGGGATGATTAGCACTTCTAGCTTCTGGGATGATGAGCACTTCTTTTTTCTTGGATCATTACTACTTCTGGCTTCTGGTAGACAATATGGTGCATTAACTCCCAGCTCTGTGTTTAATGTCAGTCACACAAGAAATTGATCATCACATGAGAAAACATAGGAGGAAGCAGCATAGATTATTAGACCTTGACTTCATCTAAATAGATCTTTTGTAAAACAGTTATTTTAAAGTGAGTACTTTTTAGATAGGTTTTTAGCTTAAGTGCTTTATAGATGCTATCTATGAAGTTACAAAATGTATGGGACAATCTATTGAGGAAACACTTGTTAGCTATCACTTCCTATAGAGACATCTACAAGCCACGTACACATGGTGAGCAGATGCTTCAGAAAGGCAGACTGGGTTATTCACTCCAGCATTGTACATGTAGTATTCTGAAGAGTAAGTAAGGAATATTGTCACAGAGAGAAAGGTTTGTACATGCGTATTTTAGGGGCTGACTACAGGTTCCCAAGTTGTACAGAACTTTTAATATATAATTCTTTTAATTACGACATTAAATTTATAATATTGATTTATAACATACATGTAAGACTGGTCAAATCTAGCAATTTGCCTGTTTCTATAAAATATTAATTGTGATCGGTGAACAAAATTAAGTTGTGTCTATAATTACCACAATTTTATGCAGCGATAAAGTTTGTGCATAAGTTACAACAATGCCATTCATTGCTTGCTTTATAAAGCTGTAGAAGACTAGAGGGTGTGGAGGGAATCTATAAATTGCATGTAGCTGTTTTTCATATTTGCCATATTTTTAAATGTTAAAGGGGGTGTTCCCTGCGGCTTTGGACAGAAATTGGCTTACAATCAAGGAAACAAATATGAAATTTAAACCAAACTTCATAAAAAAAATACCTGTTTTCAGATTATCCTCTTTAAAATGAAACAGCAAATCCCCACAAAAAAAAATGTTTGTACACGAATAGTCTCACAAAAACTGAAGTGTCTGAATTAAATTATTTTAGGATTAGCTACATTATGTCTAGATTTAATCTAACACCAGGTGGTAATTAAGCCTATTTTAATGGCTTCTTAATTAGTCTGATATTTCATTGAAATACACCCTTACCGGTACTTCATTCATCATTACACCTACGTGTCGCTTGTAAGAAAAAGAAAAACACAGTAGGGAGCTTAGTCTGCTGTGATAATCTCATTAATCCCCTACACTTTGTCAATGGTTTTGTTAATAAGCTTATTGGAAAAAACTTACCTATTTATAATTCTAATTTGGAATTAATTTTTTCAGTTCTAAACCTTTAAAGGTATTCCTAAATGGGGTTTGAATCAGATTTGAAGTGACTGAATTACAAATATAATTCAATTAACTATCTGTAAAAAGAATTCTGTGTTTTTCTGATTCTTAGAATTTGTTTTATTAACTTACAAACTGGCGACTTTTAATACAAGTCAATTGGGTTGTGACGTGGAAGGGGAAACTCTGTTCAAACTGTCTATGGCAGATATGGCAGTCCATATGGACACTGGCAATATTAATATTTGTAAAAGCAATATTGCATTCAGTATTTTAAAATGAGAAAGGAACTCGACAGTAACAAATGAATGAAAAAAATAGTAGAATAAATGTTTTTTTGAGAATATGAGAGACTTTTGACACTTATATTCGTTCTTTTCTTGGATTTTGATTATTTAATTTATTGCATTTTTTAATTCATTTCATAGACCCTTGCATACTTGAAAAAGATTAACTTTTGTATGTCATCGCATTGATAAAGACATATTTAAATTAGTATTGGCAAAGTTTAAACGCATACAGCAACATATTTTATTAAATATCGCTTGATATTTTGGGAGGCCACTCTCAATCACCTTCTCATAATGTTAAAACATTGAACATTTTAGTGAGGTCTACTATCATTGATAAAACAAGTTTATTGCTTTGAACTTTGCCAAAATGTTAACATTGCTGATTAACTTATAGTTTATAGTTACCGTGGTTACGGAATTATCAACTTGCAAAATTCAATTGTCCAGTTAGGACCAAATTTTTTTATGTTTCATTTTTGTTGTTCAAACTGTTAAGGCTGTTTGGGGGCCTATGTACATGACAGCATTAAAATCAGTACAATTTTCCAAGATTACACCATATGCATAATTATAAAGAGTGCGCGAAAAGCCCTGAACGACTAGGAAAAGAAAAATGGGGGTATAACAAAGTGGTGGAGATGTTTCTATAGATACCAGTCTTGTGGTATATTCCCGTGAAGATGTCACTTGAGAATCCCTGAACTGTCTCTGTTAATAAAAGTTAGAGGTATCAATCCCATTTTTTTTTTAAAGAAACAAGTTGCAAGTCGTCCAGTGGGCATAGGAATATTTTATTAAGTTTTCTAGATATAAACCATTTGGAAATACCTTTAAATAAAAGACATATTTTTATTTTTTATTTTTATTTTTTATCTGTCTTGCGTCCTGTTGTTGTCATCCTGTATTTGTCCCGTCCTGTCTTTGTTTGTTGCCAGTGGTGTTAAGGATGGTTTCCTTCACCCATTGGGCTGGCATGTCGTCATATAAGTGAAATACCCTTGAGTACGGCATTAAACCCTACTAAACAAACAAAACAAAACTTCTGTACTTTAATACTGACCCCTGCCCTTCCTCCCCAGGAATCAACCACTTTACATTGGGTAACAGAACTTACTGGTTTTAAGCCTATCTTCCTAACTGTAGTGCTAACACATGTTACTTACCGGTAATGTGTGATCATGTGTGCATGTTTATATGTGTCTAGAATTTCCTTCTCTACAATAAAACTATATGTGACTGGACTTTCTTTCTTTAAATTACACATACCATTGTGTAGTGCATACGTGTAATCTGTTCAGTTATTGATGTCAGGTGGTGGTTTGAAATGAATGCAGTGCATGTGGGCAATACTTTTACTGACATGAACCAGGAAGGTAATAAGCCTGATACAAATAGATTACCAAATTTCAAATGACTTTACATAAACTTGTTATTCACATTGAAGAAGGGGTGCCAATGCTTAATGCTGAATTTCCTCACGTAAGCCCTGGTATACCACCACAATCATCTTTAGAAATGGTAAGAGTTAGGGGAGAGCTACCTGTTATTATGTGCTGTTTAAACCAACACAAAGAAGATTTATGGTGTATTTATATTGCTTTTTGTAATTGTTGTGTAATATTATGTTTGTTGCCAGTGACATTGGTGTTGATTCTATTGATACCCATTGAACTAGCTGTAATATGAGTGAAGTATTAAACGCAAATATTTTAAGACTTAAAATCCTTATCAAACAGGAGACAAATCTTTATCATATTCTATGTGTTATCTGAAATCTGAAACTGAAAGGACAGTACCAACAATCACTGAAAAGATCATAATTACCTTTATGCGGGGATAGGCAATTTCACAAGATTTTGAAGCAGGGCTAAATCATGAATTTAATACACTTACCGGCCAATTACCGGTTTAATAATCCAAATCAAATCATTTCTGTATCATATTATTAGGTAAACATGCTTAAAACGTGGAAGTTACAGAACTTTTTAATAAAATTTCAAGTCTACCGTAGGCTACAGGCCGAAGAAAGAAAAATGGCGGGTTAGCAAGAGACAATGTACTCCTTATTTCTGTATATTTAACAAGGCTAATGTGCCATTTCAAGTCTCATGTGGCTGATACAATGTGTCCGGGAGATCAGTTTATCAAATATTATTGGCCAGAGCTAAATTGAACCAATAATAGCTGGTAATTCAATTTTAAAAACTTGAAATAACACAGGTATGGTCACTCTTACTCTGTATATCTAAATAAGACTACATTGTATAATAGACTATTAAGCCCCGTTACACGGTAATACATATTTTCAAAACATCATCATAGATTTGTTTGACCGTTGACAAATTTATGATTGTCTGGAGGGCTTTCTCAACAACTTTGAACATGGTCAAACATGTATGACACTGCTAAATTATTTGCTGCATGTTTTATCTTCCCAAAAAATATTTAAATGATTTAAATGTTATCAATCTTTAACAAATCAGCAACTGTATACACGTCATGCCTCCCCATGTGTCTTGGTTGTCAAAATGGCAGCTTGCATGGATAATGTGTGGACAGTCAGCTGTGAATGATGTGGCAAAATTAATTGCTTTGTACAAGAGCAAACTGTGCCTGCATAAAACATTGATAAAAGCTATAAAGATATGGCGGCTCATATGAGACATAAATTTCTTTTTTTTATAATTTGTATTTTTTAATTTAACAAAAAACGTTTGAACTCCTCTGTAAAAGTTACCCAATGTTGACATGTTGGTTTTCTAGCCTGGTCATTGCACCTTATTAACCAGTATGGTTTAAAGGTAGTCTAGCGCCAATGAGTTTCCAAGTTCAATTCTGGCTGGGGTTCTCCTAGGCTGATTGGTTAGTGACCTTTACTCGGTTATCGCTGTACATAGCCTCTTAACAATGAGACTGCCAGTTCAAGTCTATTGAAAATAAGATGCTTTGAGCAAATTGTTTTTCTTCCAAAAATAATACACGGTCATACATCGTCATATGTGTTTGATGATGCTGGAAAGTGTAGACATAAATCCACAACAAGCTTCAACATGGTCACACAAATGTATGACAATGTTGTAAACAAATATATGATCATGTAGACTGGGCTTTCTTTATTCCATATTCATCCTTTGTTGGGTAAACAGGATTAAATCCCAATTACAGATCATTGGCCAAAATTATTGTGGGAGGGAGACTGGGTAGTAAATTAACCCAGAAAACCCACGACCTACCGCTGGTTGCTGGCATACCAACCCACATACGGTTTGCAGGAATTGAGTGCCAATCCCAGAGATGAGTGGGATATGTGGACCAGAGGCATATACTCACTAGAGTGTAAACTCTAGACCACTCCGCCACGGTGAACCCGTGAAGAGCTCTGCATCTAGATTTCTACATATGTTAACTGTTTTTGTATTGCTGAATTTAAGATAGCTTTATTATTTATATGCTTGGGGTACTATTTATTATGGCTATGTTTAAGAAAAGACTCGATAACATTAATTAAAAAATGTTATATAGAGGATATTATACAGATAATTTTGAAAACCATATATTTTGCTTGAATGAGTGTTAATAGATAAATAACTCCCGAGACAATGAGCGTCGAGTGGATTATCTTTACAACCATTCAAGCTTTACAATGCTTCAATTTCTTTACCCTTTCGGATAAACAGCTGTTGAAAAATGAATACCTGCTGTTTGCAGAGAGTTGAGTGTTTTAAGTTAAACTACATGTCAAGGTGAAATTCTATTGATTTAAATGAAGTGTGTATTCTACCTGTTGGGATTAATTGATCAACCCATGTGACACGTGGTGGTCGTTCATGGGTTCACTTGCTCTTGTTACATACATACATGTACACCATGTAAATAGTTTGTCAACGATAAAGTAACAAAATGGCTTACTTTTCCCGAACACAAAACGTAAGTAATTTTTTTCTTAAGTAGCTTTGCGGGCTACAATAGGTAGGTGCTAAGAGACTTTTGTAATATGTTAGTGCCATGCTCAGTCAACAAAACCACTGTGATATTCAGTTGTAGAGTTTTGTTTAAATATTGATATAACAGCTCAATCATTGGATAGAGTAAGAGTAGGCCTCTTACTCTTTTAAATTTACATTTTTCTCGAATTAATACTATTTAAAAAGTTAGTTACATGTATTTCACTTCTGCCAAATCCCAAAGCACCTGTTACTATAAAGGAATTAAGTCAAAGACTCAATTTTTCCTGATGCTTCCCTTTCATCAAAATATTTTGGTCCCTCGACCGTCATCCAGTGAGCAGTATGTAGGCCATCTGATCATTAGATGTACGCGTTCTAGTCCCCGGACTTCATGATTATGAGGGAGTCAAACAATCTGGCAATCGAGGTGGATGTTGCTTTGGTTTTTTTGCTAGGTTTCAACATGTTTGAGTATGAGTATAAAGGCAGTGTGAAAAGTGGTTAATCTGTGGTCATAAAAGGAAAGTAGTCTTGAGTACCATGTTAAACACAAATCAAAGAAACAAACCATAGATAGTATGTCATATGGTATGCAATGGTCTTGTAATTGTAGATTGTTCTGCTATAAGATAACAGAAATAAATTGCATGGTGTCCGGATAACATTATAGCAGTAAAACTTCCTACTGGGTATGCATCTGGTAACATCTGGTAAACTTGAAACTTTGTCCATCACATTATTGGTAATGGTAAAGTACTGAGTTAGAACAATACTTATAAAAGGTGGCAGCGCTCACATAACACTCCCCATATCACAGTTTAAATAAATGAGTTTCTCATTTAATTTATAAAAACTTTTTCATAAGGCTGACATTTCAGTACCCTTTTCACAATTCAAATAAATGAGTTCCTAATTTAATTTCTGAAAACCATTTCATAATGCTGACATTTCAGCACCCTTTTCACAATTCAAATAAATGAGTTCCTAATTTAATTTCTGAAAACCATTTCATAATGCTGACATTTCAGCACCCTTTTCACAATTCAAATAAATGAGTTCCTAATTTAATTTCTGAAAACCATTTCATAATGCTGACATTTCAGCAC
>JARFOD010021576.1:0-10955 GCA_031763545.1 Mopalia muscosa
CTGTATTTGTGTCCGTCGTCATATAAGTGAAATACTCTTGAGTACGACGTTAAACACCAATCAAACAAACAAACAAAGATTGCATTTGAAAATAAGTTAATGGTTCAATTGTATGTACATTTGAGATTATTTTTTCACAGAATATTTGCCTTTGTGTTGGCTCTCTGGCTAAGGGCAGTTTGTCTGAAGAGTAGCAATGCTGTCTTTACTTAGCACTGCAGAAAAATGAACTTTCCTACATTATGTGGAAATGCTTCACATCTTGGTTGTGCAAGTGTCAATTTTGTTGGAATACACCGCCTTCATATAAGTGAAATAACCTTAAGCATACATAAAACACCAATCAAACAAACAAACAATGTTATGATTTCCACACAACTAGGATACATGACAAAGAAACTCCAAATGACACTTCTTTGTACATTTACGCTGTATATTATAAAAAGTTTTCAAAGAGTGACTAAACTCATCATCAGGTTCTTAGCATTTGCAAATAGGGTTATATAATATAAGATCATTCTTTATGTAGGGGTTGTGACAAAAAAACATACTATGAGATGAAAAGTTATGTACAATTAGAGTAGGGTTTTATAAGCCCACCAAAACAACAAAAACACCCCCCAAAAACAAGCAGAAGGAGCAACATTAAAAAGGTTACAGTAGGACTAACATTTAAAACAATAGGTAACAAAACCACGGGAGTGAAATGGAATAGAGCAACTGACTGAGTATGACAGTTAATATCATAAGTTATAAGGAATTTGTAATTTCTTTGTTAAGTTTCATAAATGAAACCACTGAGTAATCAAGTTTAACTGACCTCTTGGATTATTTGAAAACAAGATACAAAAATAACACCTTAGCTACTCAACATGTTCACAGTTGAGTTAATTTTGGTTGTTTTTAAAGTGGCTTTTTGATATATTTTAGTTATTAGGGAGAACACTTCACTGTGAATGTACTGTTCTGCACAGAATGCTTTACAGTCTGGGACTCTTCATGATAACGACCCTACAATCCTCAGTCTAGCACGAAATCTCTTATGCATGTCTGTAATCTGAACACTCAGCCAATCAGCATTCAACAATACATATGTGACCTGACACCACGAAACGAGTTGCATGTCGTCCATATTGATTTTGAGCTATAGGCCTCCAAAGGTTAAGTGGTGTAAAAATCTGAAGAAAAAAATTTATTGCATAAATACCTTTGTTTACCTTTCATCTACTCAGTAATTCCAGTCAAAATCCAATTTGAGATATGAAAAAACTAAGTACTTGTATGTCAGTATAGGACATTAGCTGTATATAATACTCACTTCATTACCACAACTTCAAAGGCGATTTTCTCAACAAAAAAACATTTCGAGCATCTTAAGTATATGTACTAAAAGTGCAATAATTCCGTCAAATTTTCAGACAATTAAACCATTTTGGTATTTTAAAGCTTAAACAGTCTGCTTTCCATTGGTGTATGTAACTCAATTCTCCAATTTTGCGACATGTGACTCATTTCATGCTGTCAGGTCACATATACAGGCCTGTGCTGTTGGGGAGACACTGAACGGGGTTTTCCCATGGTTATGCAAACTTATAACAGGAGGACGGATTTAAAGGTTTCCCAAATTGTCTGCAGTGTTCATCTTAGTTTGAATTTTGCTACTGATTATAACAAAATTTGTCATCCCATTATCAATGAAGATTGTATTATAAAGCAATTTTACTTTATTTTTAATAAATACACCTTTATGTGTTTAAAAAGTCAGCAAAGCAGCGACAAAAGCTAATTTTAGAGGATCGATTTTAAGGTTATGCCGCAAACTATTTCAGCACAGGCTTACATATTGGTATACATTCACTAGCCCTATGGTAACAAAAAGACACAGCCAAGGGCTTCCAAATCAGATAGTACAAAAAAGAAATTTTATTTCTCTTAGCAAATCACCATTTAAATGACTAGTTAACAATTATCTTTTGTTATATTTTGAATTCTATGAATTTATTTTCTGAATCACAAGGATGGCAAGAAGACCCACCAAGTGTGGTTTGAAGATATTCACAGTCTCAAATTGAAATATTACCTCTCCAAAGATCTTGACATGGGAGGTGAGTTATCTCCCTTATTCATTTTGTTTTTTGTGTTATTAAAAAAAATATCACTCTTATCTTGAAAACAAGTAAAACCTGTTTTGGGGATTTTTTTTTTTTCCACCACTACTGTAGTAGGGGGGGACTAACAATCTAACAAACAAACAAATTTTGAAGATAGCCTCCTGCCTTTAGGACAATGGATCAGACTGAATTTCACCAAGTTCCATAAAACAAGATGGCCATCATTGCACTATTTTACAGTATTCATTTCACTACTATAAATTATCTGATTAGCTTCGAAATTGGTTTCTGTAAAACAAAGTGGGTGTTATTAAATAATTTTAGAATATTCATGCCTGTATGTGTTGTGAACCTGATATGGAGAGAATACATTCACAGATTAACTTTAAACTTTGAAGATAGCTCCCTGCCTTTAAGACAATGGATCAGACTGAAGTTCACAAAGTTCCGGAAAACAAGAAGGTCGCCATCGTAATAATTTTACAGTATTCATTATTATATATGTTCTGAAAATTATAACTCTGTAATTAATGCATGGATTAACTTGAAGCTTGAAATACAGTCTCTTATTAAGACAACAGATTGAGTTGGATCAAGCTCTGTCAAACCAAAATGGTCACCAATGCATCATTTTACAATATTCATGCCTATGTGTTCTGAACATGATGATTTTTAGATCCAATTCACAGATTAACTTGAAATTGGAAGTTAGCTTCCTACTGCTCAGACGTAGGATTGTATTTCATTAAACTGCACAAAGCAATATAGTCCCTTATTGCATAATTTTCAATATTCACAAATAATGCATTTCATTAATTCAGCAAACCAAAATGGCCATCACTCAAATTTGGTAAACTTTTTTTCTTTTTGGTTCATTTAAGAAGAAAATAATTCAAAAACAAAATAGGAAAAGGGGATTTGAGTGGGATTATGAGAATATTTTTTCAAAAAAAGCCTCTAGTGGTGGATCTGCTAGCTACTCGTCTTATTTTTCTCCTTTCATTTTTATTTGTAAATGTGAAGAATTTCTCTTTTTCTTTTTATTTATCTTTTTGTCGGAGACACAGTATGGTTATGTTGTTTTATTAGGTGTTGTAATATGGTATGCCGAGGACCTCACACCTGACACTGATCCATTGAGCGCTGTGTATAACAAAATGATGTGGGATTTGCTGAAGGAGTCAATGTTCAAGCCACATCAGAGGAGTAATTATGGTGACCAGTTAAGATCATTCCCATGTAAGTAAAATTTCAATATCATTTCGTTAAGTATATTTTACAAAAAACATTTATCTTTGATATGTCAAAATTGAATAAACTGATTATGTTATCAAAGCCCAATATATTGTAAATAAAACCTCTCATTGAAGTTGAATTAGTCAAACTACTGATACTAAATGTTGCGCTGCTCACAGACCTATTTATAAATTTCAAAACAATTTAAAAGAGCTTGTCTAACAGGCCTGTGCTGTTAGGGAGAACGGTCAAAACCAGGCCTCCCCATGGTTATGCAAACTGCAGTCTTTGTCGTAATTTGCATTTTGCTCCTGATTTCGAAAAAAAAATTTAATTCAATTATCAATAAAGATTGTATTTTAATTCAATTTTGCTTTATTTACAATTACTACAAAGGCATATTGATGTATTTGAAAAATCAGCAAACCTCAGGGAAAAGACAAATGATAGGTTATCTCACAATATTTTACAGTACAGGCCTGGTCTAACATAGCCTTATACTGCTTAAGTTATTTGTTAGTCGAGACTTGAGTTGGAGTTGACATGATGATGTTATTTTGCAAAGTTTACAACAGTACTTTAAAGGTTTTAAAATCATCCAAGCAGTGACAAATTCAAATGATAGGTCTTCTTGAAAATCTTATTTTTATGTTTTGCCATGGTTAAGTTGGTAATTCGTTAGACTGCTGATTGATCTTTCCCTGTTACACGAAGCCCTCTGCCCTCTGGCGGCCTGTGGCTCAGTGGTAGTGGGCGAGCGGTTGGAGGGAGCGTCATGTTGCCCTGGTACTCACAGAGCTAAAGGGGAACAGGAAGCTGATCTATTTGTGGTGTCTGTTGTTGTCGCCCTGTATTTGTCCGATCCTGTCTTTGTTTGTTACCAGTGGTTTCCTTCATGCATTTGGCTGGCACACCTCATAAAAGTGGAATACCCTTGAGTACGACGTTAAACCCCACTTAATCAGTCAATCAGTGGTAGTGAGAAACTGAACATCCTTCTACCTACCTTTCACGGGTTTGAGTCCACATTTCAATGATATGCCATATGAGCGAGTCACATGATGTGATAATCACAGGTTTTTTTTTAGTTTTTTTTTTTACGAGGTTTCCTCCTGGTTTTCCACCGTAATAACCGGCTGTGTACAGTGTGAAACGGACAATCCATCTTCATATAAGTGAAATACCCTTGAGTACGACGTTGAACACCAATCAAACAAACCAAAAAACTCTGCCCTCTGGCTAAGAGCAGTTTGTTTGTAGAATAGCAATACTGTATTTACGATGCACTGGGGGAAAATTAACTTTCCAACATTATGGAAATGCTTCACATCTGCAGTGGGTGTGCTAGTGTAGATTATTGTTAAAATACACCTCAGTCATATAACTGAAATACCCTTATGCACAGCGTAAAACACCAATCAATCATGTTATATGAATGAAATATAAAAAATATGATAAAAATAATAAGGAACTCAACAAAACTAATGAAGACTTAACTTTTTTCGTTACAGCTAAGATGGCCGGGGTCGGTGTCGGCTGTATGTTACTGGGTACAATCATAGGGTTTGTCATTGGAGCTGTGGTGTGTAGCAGACGCAGATCAATCAGCCTCAAACCTCCGTTTTTGAAGGATCACCCTCAAGAATATCACGACGAAGACGCCCGGATGTGAACCCGACATTGCGGAAGTTGATCTTATGATTTTAAGCGGAGTCTGTTTGTTGGAGGGAGCTTTCTGTTTCACTGGTACTCTCTGAGCTAACGGGCAACACAAAGTTTATCTCATTGTGGTTTCTTTGTAGTATGTCTTGCGATTCATTTGTCTGTTGCCAGTGAAGTTGGGTGTTATTTCCTTGACCCTCTTGGGCAAGCACTCCGTCATTTGAGGGAAATAACCTCCAGAACAGTGTAAAACTAACTAAAAGTTACTAGGCTTTATATGTTAGGCTTATTAGTGTAGTATAGGAGAGAAAATATATTCCAAATTGCTATTATACTTCTTAACATTCAGATTGGTCACTATCATTGTTGTTTATGAATGTTTACATTGACAACAACAACAACATCATGGATATATGACCATGACATTTACTATATGTAGTTTCAGAAATGTATTTATTCAAATGATTTGTTAATTATGTAATAATACACATTTAAATTCAGTTCTGAAATTCAAATATTTAATCAGGGGTCCAAATGGCTAGATAATTTCCATTTTACATGTACATTATTTGATGAAATTGTTTCAACTTACACAACAACTTAACGTCTGTGGCAGATGTTTTTTTATTTATTTAAAAAAATGTTTTGATATAATCTTTGTTTTATTATTAAAACAATTCTAATCGGAAAAGTGATATGTGCGATGTGAAGACTGCAGAGTTTATGCGGATTGGTGTGTCGTATACACAACTTTATTTATCAAGAATTCATACACAATGAAATGAAAAGAAAAAAAAATTCCTTTAGCAGATTAGTGGCTGTAAAGTGTGTGATTGGAAAGAGTTTGTAAAAAAAAATCATTAATTCGTATATGTATCTTTTTAAAATTTCCATTTTTCATTCAATCAGACACCCGATCCAAATTCTGTGATACAGGAAGACTTTATATCTATCTTCAAATGTCATGTCATTCCCAGCGCTGTTGTGGTCAAAGTGGACAGGTAACATTCCCTAATATCACAGACAAAATATTACCAGATTAAATCCAAGATGTTAAACAACTGTCCTCTCAGAATAGGATATAAGTAAGCTTAAATGTCGAAGATTCAAATAAGACTAGCTAGAGGTATCACTTTGTTGATTTAATACCAAATGTAGGCAAATGAAATTTTTGTGTTTTATAAAGATCAATAGCTTATAGTTTATTATTCACTCCAGGGAAATATGGCTGACTTTTTTATGAAATGTTAGTTATCTTTGAGCTGGTTGACCAAGCAAAATTTAACAAATGGATTTGCAATAAAAGATACAATTCTTGTGTATGGCCAACACATATGCCATCATAACAATTTTTGTACCGAAGTGCCTTATGGTCCACCTACAGGGTCTCCGTAATTACAAATCATTTTATTGACTGATGACGATGGCCTATTAAGAGATCATTAGTTCGACCCAGTTGAGGGCCCACGGCCATGGTTCAGTGGTTATTATGTCAGCCTCTCAATCCTGTCACCTTTAAGGTATATGAGTGAGTCACATAATGTAACTCTGGTGAGCTTACCTTCCGGTTTTCCACCATAATAAGGCTGTGTACTGTGTGAAGGGATCAATCCATCTTTATATAAGTGATTACCTTTGAGTACGACGTTAAACACCAATCAAACAAACAAACAAATTGTTTCCTGTCTTGTCATTTTTGCCAGTCACATCTAGCTAACAAACAAGTTTTATCTTTGAAGGCAGGCGGTAAGAAGGAGCTTAGTGCTCTTGTCATCGAAAAGCCAATTTGTTGTGCCTTGGGATTTTCCTGTCTTATTGTTTCAAGTGACATCAAGGGTGGTTTCCTTCACACATGGGTTGAGCGTACTATTAGTGAATATATATTAAACCCTAACCAAAACTAATCCACAAATCCACTGCTCTGTCTGACTCTTTCAGCTTAAAATTAGCACAAAGCATATTTGATGTGAAGCCTTGCTCTCTGAATTTGTAGTTTTGTCCAGTCAAACAGGTTAAATACCTGTGTTGCACTAGGCCCAAACTTTAAATCTGATATCTGAGTACTGTACATTTTTATTGCAAAACTAACAAATAATTGTATTGAAGAAATTTTTTTCTGTACTTTCGACAAACAGCTTTTGTCCTTTCTGAGAGAGGTTGTAACAGTGGTTTTGTACATTATGCAGAAAGTTGAGAGCTTAAGATCTCCTACAGCTTAAGTTGTTTTGAAAGAACTTGGCCATGGATCGCTACTAATCTATTGCTGGTAATGACATTTTGAATTGTTTGGCTTATTCACATAGAGACATCTGAACATATTTTTGCATATCTGTTGTATAGAAATATTTTTGAGTAAACAATTTTACATTTTCAAAATTGTATTTTTTCTTCAAGTTATTGTATAATTCAATTTATTATAAACAGTTGAAATTTAACATTCGTTATTTTGTATTTCTTGTAAAAGACGTATTGTTTGAAACTCATACCTGGGTTGCATTAAATACATTAAAACACGATATCATGAGCTACTTCACTTTAACTTTGAAAGGCTTTGAGAAAGTCCCAGGTATAAGAACTGAAAGCTTGTTAAAGTACTTTAACGTGCAGTAGCTGAAGAGTTTGAGTTTTGATTTATTTAAATCAGACCACTTTGATATATACGTTTTTTTCCTTTGAGCCCTTGACAGTCGTTGAAAGTTGTCTGTTTTTAATTTTCTCTGTAAAGTAATGTAACAATATAACGGTAATGTATTTCATATATATATATATTTATAACCAATTTGTTATTTTCCCCTTAATTAATTCAATACATTCCTGGCTTGTATGTATTTCCAAATATATTATTTTGTATAAATGTTACCTTCCCTTCGTTTTTCATATGTTTTCATGTAGTTCTGTAGCTTAAGTAGACTTTTGGACATATATATGTATATTGGAGCAGCTTTCGTATTAACCCGTCCACAGCAGTCTATTTTTGTACATACTATCACATGTTCATCATAGCAGGTCACTATTTTTTTAATTATCTATCTGTCCAAAAAAAAAAAGACAAAAAAATGTATTTGTTAGCCAAATGTTCAGAAAGGCTGGCATTGAAACCCTTTTGCAAGCAAAATAGAATGAACTTTTCAACTGTCTTTATTATTGATTTCAAACCTGAGCAGTTCTCTTTAGTCTATTCATGGAGTTATAACTGATAAACCTCCATCATCTATTCAATTATTTCATAACATTGTATTTGGATTTAATGAACTGTCTACTAAAAATAACTGAAGTGCGTCTTTATTTGCTAACACAAATTGTTAGTTTAATTTATCAATGGACCAAAAGTATATTTGACAATATATAAGTGCTGTCTACCGACATGTAGTTATAGAATTAGGGAGGTATTCTTCAATGAAACCTATTCCCCCAGACTGCTATTGTATTATTTTATCCCACTGCAGCTGATGGTCTGATACCCATACCATAAACAGCGGACAGCAGTATAATGCACTATATCCGTTTTACTGAAAAATGGACATCAGTCATCAAAAAAGTAAAATGCCACTCAGCACAAACTTTCTAATACCATACATGCTTATTCCTTATATAAACATGTGAAAACCATATATTACCTTTTGTTAATCTGAAATGTTACACTTTTACTTCAGCCTCCTAGTGCCTTATGTTATATATATATTATACAGAAATAGTTGTGATATGTCGCTGATTTTCATGCTTAAATGTTAAATACTCATTATTTTATCAGTAGATCTTTACTCTGTTAGTCAAGTAATCCGTTAAGCTATTTTCTCCAGCTAAACGGGCATTTATCTTACACCTTTCTTACAATATTTTCACCTTTGTCTTTTTTTATTATGTTGGCAATAACATACCTTATGTATTTGTGTTCATGGTGCGGATAATTTGGATAATTTGAATGTATGTCGTGTTGTGCGTTGGTTAAATAGTATTGAGAACAGATGATTGACGATATCATCTAGAATTGACATTTTTATGTTAGCTCCCAATGGTTCAGCGGAAACGCATGTTAAGTCAAATGAAGCTTTCCGTATAATTTTGTTTATAATTGAGTGTCATTCATTTCATGTTCTGAGTGCTTCAACTTGAGGTCGATGCATTGTTACTTGGTAGGAACGTCTATTTCCTGGAATCTGGCGGCCAGGAAGGAGCTTTACATGTATGTTGCCCTGAAAACATCTGGTAAGAAAAAAGCACCATGGATCACGACAGCAAAGAAACCAATCAGTCCTTTGGGACAGTACAAGGCATATTTTATGAAATTTCTTGCTCTGTGTTTGCACAATCTATTTGTACCAATCATTCCAGATGTTATTTTAGTTGTGTATTAAATAAACATAGGTCCCAAAAGCAGAAGTCACTCTGGCTAAGGGCAGTTTGGAACATGGCATAGAGCAATGCGATCTTTACTGATCATTGGAGAGAGATTCATTTTCCAAATTAGCAAAACATTATATAGTATTGTTATCAATTACTGTTGGCTTACACCACTGTTTTTTCGAGTGAAATAAAGGGATCGAGTCCGTCTGTCGACCATCAGTTAAATGTTTGAGTCCCAAGATGTGGCTCCTGCAGTCGTGAGGGTGATTGTTGGAGGTTTCATCCCTGTTTAATCCGTCGTCATATAATCAATCCAATCAATCAAACAAACAAAATATCCAGTGAAATAGCATTAATCTCTGCATACAGTACCAACCAACCAATCAACCAATCCATCAGCAGATATGTATATTGTTGTTTTTTATATATATATTGTAGAGTTATATTGCTCCAGAAGAAGACTTTTTCAGTGTGTATTATTATACTATAAACAGAATTAGTTTTGTCATGAAAGTAGCACTTTTGCTTACTCTTTAAATTTTGTTTCGCTCAATTAAATGATTTATGTAACTGAACGCTTTAATAAAACATCTGCTTGTAAATACAACATTTTTCAACACACCTTATCTACGTTTTCTAACGGTTTCACCTTGGTGAGTATGTTAGCAACTTGCTGTTGCCCTAGTGCTCTGGAAGGGAAAACACGAATCAAACTTGTTATTTAGTATTTTCTTGTCCTCATGGGTTGCCAGGGCGTCGAAGGGTAGTTTGCTGAATCCATTGGACTGGAACGCGACCCCATGCGTAAAATAACAAAGTATGGTGTTAAACCCCAATCAAACAACTAAGCACGTCTGGTCTATCTACTTAGAAATGCAACTCGGCTTCGTGCCCATCGTCCTTTCTGTCCATGTATGTGGACACGATTTCTTGCCTTTGTGTATTGTGAACAGGTTAAGTAGAGAATAAATTCATGGATTCACTTTAAACTTTGAAGATAGCTTCCTGCCTTTAGGTTAATGGATGGGACTGAATTTCACCTAATTCCCCAAAAGCGGATCGCTGCCATTGCAATATTTTACAATATGCGTTACTGTAGTGTTGTGAACGCTATAAGCCTGTAAACAAAATTTACATATTTTTTTTAAACTTGAAATATAATCTTATTGACAACAAAGGGACTGAATTTCATCAAAAATGGCCGCGAATGCATAATTTTACAATGTTCAAGTCTATGCGATCTGAACATGATAATTTTGAGATCAAATTCACAGATTAAATTTAAACCTGGAAGTTAGCCTCCTACTACTAAGACATGGATTGCTTTTCATCAAATTGCACAAAGTATTATGGTCCTTAATACATAATTTTCGATATTCACACCTACATGATAATTTTGAGAACAAATTCACTGAATAACTTGAAACTTTTACGGTAGCTTGAATACTTATAATGTGATTTCATATCTACAATTGAATTCAATTCCGCAAACCAAAATGGCCCGCGGCCGTGGCTCAGTGGTAGTGAGTGCGCTTCCTGAACCGAACATGCTTCGATTTACCGTTCACGGGTTCGAGTCCGCCTTCCGACCATCAGGTATAT
>JARFOD010021586.1:0-10955 GCA_031763545.1 Mopalia muscosa
TATTAAATGTCTGACCAATTGTAAGGAGAGCCTGGAGTTCCACTCCTTACAGAAAATGGACTCTGGCATGGTGAGTTCACCAGTTAAATGTTTCTTTTCATCAAAGAAAAGTAAAACTGCAGCAAAATTAAGGAATTATTTGATAACTCTTTAAGATACAGTTCCACTAAAGTTATATAATACCTTAAAACCTGCCACTCACCTTCAATAGGGCAAACAACATTTTGGAATATCACAAAGGAATATATGTATATATATAACTTTATTTTCTGAGGGTAAATACATGTAAACACAAATTAACAAAACAAATTAAAGAGGTAAAAACCATTGCATCAAATCGCTTCAATAAAATATGTTTATGAATTTGTTGTAACCTAACTGGGACATCTATGTTTGTGCTGTTGGAGCCTGTTAATGGTACTTGCTACCGTAGATTATCCTTGGAAATAAAATGTTGTTTTTTTTATGTTGTTTCAGACTGTTAGTTTCAACAGTGATATGACAGAGTTAAGCATCACCGCACAGACTCTTGAAGAGGCTGAGAAGATTGTACAGGAAGTGAGTTATGTGAATGCCCGAACTTACCCCACTCCTGGGCGGCGAGGTCTCGTGGTGGAGACTGCTGTTGTGTAAGTTAAAAAGAGCATTCCTTTGTTTTTTACAGTCGTCCATTGTGCTTACTAATCCTACTCCAATTTACTGTTCACGTGAGAGTCACACGTTGTGATTCCAACAATCTCTGGTGTGCTTTTGACACGGTTTTCCCCAGTTTTCCACCGTAATGATGTAAGGAACAGTGAGAAGTGGACAGTCCATCGTCATATTTGGACTACTTTAACAAAATGTTGTATGAAAACAAATATTATCGTTAAAATTGTGTAAAAATATCATGCTAGATTTCATTGTTATGACATTTGGTGGGAGTGGTTCTCTCAAGAGATGAGAGGCAACACCATGAGGACAGTTTAAAAAATTTCACCCTGCCTAGGGATTTTATTTCAAATCCGATACCATGTTATATTTTCTGTCCTTTTCAGATGTGCCCCAGATGGTGATGTTGTTGTTGATGCTCCACCTATTGCCGATGTCAACTCGTACGTCATGGTTTTATCCTCTGACGAACCAGTGATTACTCTCTCCGTTTCACAGAACCAAGCCTACAGCGTGGAAGATTTGGCCTTTGGACAGAAGATATTCTCAACAATGAAAGTGAGAGCAGCAGTTCAAGAAGAGGAGGAAGACGAGGCTGAGAAACTAGGAGAGTACGAAGCCAAACAGCAGACAGAGACTGCTGAACGTAAGCATCTCTTTTTTTCACAAGAAATATCAAAGATAGCTGCATTCTTCAAGCTAAATTCTAGATACAGATAACTTTTCTCCACATCTATGCTTTCTTATCCATTGTCAAATACCCACATTTTTGCATATAATTATTTCGACATAAGTTGCACCTGTAAATCTGGCAAGGTGTGGTTGGATATACCTGATACAGGGGTGCATGGAAACAATATCCTAAGACCATGGACCATTGAATACCCACAGCGTAGATGAAACCCCACTGAATGTGATGTAAAATACGTACATGTATCAATCCTTTAAATCATTGAACACCCATAGCATAACTAAAATACCCCTGAATGTGGCATTAAATACTTATCAAACACCCACAGCTTGGCTTAAAACTGCAATCAACCATTGAGCACCAAAGTGGTAAATCCAAGTAATGGAAGGAACATTAATTTTCATACAAAGTTAAACTTTTCAAAGCTTGTAAGGGAGGCTTGAAGCTTATCATATAAACAAAACACCCTTAAGAATGGCGTAAATCACCATTTAATCAATGAAATGTCATTTCTCTTGTAGAAGCCACAGATTATAAGAGTGAAAATGAGTTTTTGTTAGATAAATGTACGATCCGTGCTGAGCCCCAGATGAACCTGAAAGATGAACACCTGACCTTCCCCAATAAACTCATGGACATGTTGAGTATGACAGAACAACAGAAGATGGACAGCACAGAAACCAATGAAGGGGTCGTCATCACTGGTAAGTTTTACGGACTCCCATAGTGTTAGACAGAGGGGTGTCTTGGTGTTTTTTGAGATACCGAAATAGTCTCTTGAGACCCTGTTTCAATCAAATTTAACTTAGAAAGATAGAGAAAATGTAAAAGGAGACACCCTAATTTATTTAAAAATAGAGATTTGAGATACCATTTTTTTTATTTCTGGCTAACACTTTGGTGACTCCTTTTCAGGAAATGATAGAAACAGGGTTATTGGGTAACTTTACATATGTCCAAATTGACAAACCGTTATGCGGATGTCTCTATACCTTTAAAATGTCCCAAAGCATTCTCAGCTTGTCATCTTACAAAACCTGTTTTAGAAATGTTTAAATGTAACTTTTTTTCTAAATTGGTGAAAAAGTAGATGATAGTGAGTAAAATAACCAAAAGCATAGTGTAAAACCGTGGTCAAATAACATTGAATACTTACAGGATTAAACAGAATTTCTCACTACGAGATGGTCCTCAAGGAAATCCACTACTATCATGAAGATGCTGACAAACTTTCTACTCGTCACCTCTATGTGAAATGTTCTACCCAGGATGACCGATTTACCAGTAATGAAATTAAAATGACCGTAAGTACATAGCAGTCATTCTGCCTGAAAAAGCTGTATCTTTTGGAGTTAATGTGGACAACACCTAAAAATTGAGATTGTCCTGTAAAGACCCCCAGAATTCAACGTTTTGTTAAATTGGAAAAATGTCTGACAAAATATTTTAAACATTTCCACCCCTGTGTTAAACAAACAGAAATATAGTGAATGTCTGGCTTGTGGGTTCCAGACAGTGAGCTGTTACCTTGTGCTTTTGATAAGTACATGCAGAGACCACATACCAGCATGTGGATGTCAAGAAAATGTAGGCTTTATGTAAACACAGTGCCAAGCTGTATTGTGGACTTAATATATTAATATTTAAGACTTCACCTGGACTTTGAACAATGCATGTCTCTCTGGGTTATCAGTGTTGTTTTATCTATACAGGCATATAAATATAGATGATTTTTACCTGTTAGTCCATGATAAAGAGTATACCTGTAGCTAACAAACCAGATCTGCTGACACCGTACTGATTGGGATTGTCTTGATATTTCTGTGTTATACAGGAGACTCTTTTCAGTGTATATCCACATGTATTGCTAATTTGTGAAAATAGCCATAATTTATTTGACGGCTGACTTCAACTAGACAGCAGCGAGCAAGCCCAATATACTAATTCAGTGTTCAACATTGTTGTAGCTTACCAGATTTCACAGAAGGAAACAAAATGGCTAAGCCTTTCAACATGCTAACATTGTTGGTCTGCTGTAGTGTTTATTTCACGACCGCTTTCTCTTTACCTCAGATTTCAGCGATTCATGAACAGCTGATTGAATCAGCACATGTAGCCCACGCCATGCAGGACAAACCAGTGGAGGTAGCCAGAGCCAGTATTGCTCACAACCCACTACATGCCATTACCAATACAGCTGCACCCAGTAAGTCCTTTATTTCTAGTGTTTAATAAGTAATTCATGACAATATCATTAGTTATTACTGTTTTCTTCACCCATAGGGCTGCCACACTGCCAGGTATTCGTTGACAGTGCTTCCAAGGGTGTTTTCCTTCACCCTTGGAGCTAATACACGGTCAGAGAAGTAAAAAAATTAAGATCAGTGTTAAACACCAATCAAAAACAATTTAAAGTATGCTTCCCCTCTGGCCAAGACAGTAGTCTCTACAATAAGTTAAAATATTTTGGCTCAGAAGGTACATACTGGGCTAACCCAGTAATGTTTATGTTATTGTTTATTGCACCACAGCAAGAACAGATAAGTAAACAAACACTAAGCATGTAGTTGATATAAAACAATGTTAATCAGTGTAAACCTAGTTGTAAACATATCTTACATCATTAGCATGATATACTTATACTTTCATTCCTTGCTCCTCTCTATAATATATCTCTTTTTTAATCGTGTTGTTCAATAAAAACAAACACAACCCTAAAGTATTATTCGTTTCTTGCTAAGTGCTCAAGTCTTAATAATATGTGTGTTGACTAGCTCTTATATATCTCATCTCAGGTGGCTGGCTGAAAGCTTCCTTGGTCCCTCTGAACTATTGGGCATCAAGTAGCCAATTTGTTTTGCTGAAGGTAGTTTTTGACCCACTAGGGTTGTATGTAGTCATATGATGCTGGTTTGCTCAGAGCTGATCTGGTTGTTGATAGCTTTGTATTGTCTTGCTATTATCTTATCTTTGTATGTGACATCATGGGTAGTTTCAGTTACCCACTAAGCTGGGGTGGGTGGCCAGGTGCAAGGTTCAGGTTATCCAAGGGCTCACAGAGCCTTGTCTATGTTTGTCATCAGTGGTGTTAAGTGAGATTCCCTTCATGCAGTGGGCTGACAAGCTATCAAAGTCTGACATTGGACCCCAATCAAACCAAGCCACCCACTGGGTTGGCATGCCTTCGTATAAGTCAAATAACGGTAAGACTGTATAGGGTTAAGACCCGTAACAAGCACTCCCCTCTTTCTGATACCAAGTGTATGTTTGTAAAATGCTTTGTCTTTTCCCCTTTAGGTCTGGGTATGGTTGCCATAATCGTGGTCTGTGTTGGATTTCTGTTATTCATGATTATCTTGGGAGTGATTAGAATCCGGGCCGCTCACCGTCGCACACAGGTCGTCACCGTAGAGGAGAGACAAGAAATGGAATGGGACAATACAGCTCTGAATATCACAGTTAATCCACTGGAACAGGAGGTCTTGCTTCCCCAGGCGGTAAGCTCTCAATCAGATCTTTATTTCTCTATTATCACACTGATTATGATTATCTAATGGCTAAATATTGCAAAGTACTTAGGTATTAGATGATTGCCTTCAAATGTCATATTTGAGTATTTGTTTTATTGGGGTAGATTCTCTACTTGGGATATTATTATTGTAAGGTCAGTCATCCATAGTTGAAGAACCTCCTACCATCAGCTAGTGATAGTCACTTGTATTTGTGGTGTCTCTTTAATTTGATTTCTTATTACACAATCCAGGGTCTGGGAGGAAGCTGCTGATCCACATTAAATTATTTTGTGAGTGACACTAATGTCTAGAATTTGTTAACCTGTCATTGTACCTTGATATCATTCCGAACATTTTCAGAACGTTGTAACTTGATATCTTTTATATATTGCAGAATATTGAGTATGATGTGTGGAATTTAACATGTCATTGTACCTTGATATCTTTTAGAACATTGAGTATGATGTGTGGAATTAACATGTCATTGTACCTTGGTATCTTTCAGAATATTGAGTATGATGTGTGGAATTTGTTAACATGTCATTGTACCTTGGTATCTTTCAGAATATTGAGTATGATGTGTGGAATTAACATGTCATTGTACCTTGGTATCTTGCAGAATATTGAGTATGATGTGTGGAATTAACATGTCATTGTACCTTGGTATCTTTCAGAACATTGAGTATGATGTGTGGAATTTAACATGTCATTGTACCTTGGTATCTTTCAGAACATTGAGTATGATGTGTGGAATTTGTTAACATGTCATTGTACCTTGGTATCTTTCAGAACATTGAGTATGATGGGGATGTTGAGGTGATGAGAAATTTACCAGATGAATCGGACAGCGATGATGATGGAAGCAGTTGTCATGATGATTTAGAGAGTTCTGAGGATGAAGCTGAGAAAGTGAAAACTCGTGAGCTGGAATGGGATGACTCCACGTTATCATTTTAAGGCCATTTGTGTTGTTTGAATCAAGTGCTGGAATCCTGGAATTGTTATTAATATTATTCTTTATCACCTGTTTTGAAGTGTCTGATGTCGATCCGTTATGGGAAGGCCAAAGGCAAAATTTAATTTCAATTCTTTTTAATTGGACAAAACAGACAATTGAGAGGGAGATCAGTGCTGTTGACATTTTACACATTCTTTTTGATTTATTTATGTACCATTCTCGTCGTCGATGTTTTCGATGTTATGTACTGGCATAAAGTCTGTACCTTCATACTTTTTTCCATGTTTTACAGAACAGTTGGACTTCACTTCGAGATTTGTTAATGATTTAATGATTTAATTGTTAACGATTGTTTAACTCTGAAAATATGATTTACACCGGGAGAAGAATTACACTCCCATGAAGTTTTATGTTTGGTGTTCATTTCATTCAAATAAGATGAGAGACAGGGATTCTGTTGAAGGTCTGAAAGAGACATTAGTAAATATGTTTCAATAAAATTGTGAACTTGACATTAAAGAGAAGAAAGAATGCTCCAGTGTTTCGACGATTCTCAAACCACGTGTTTACTGCAGCGTAATACGGAGTTGTGACATTTTATACGACAACATGCAAAGATAACAAATTTGATAAATGTTGAGTGTACACTAGAAGTGCCCGCTGTAGCTGGGTGTTTTTTTTAACAAGACACTTCATGTAACATGAGATATACTACACGAATTCTGGAAAGTGTCCACAATCATATGTAATTTTCAGACATGGACAAATTGCAAGAACAAAATTACATATCAGTTCATCAATTTATGAGACCCTCACTTGTTATCTCCCCAAATAATGGTTCAACAAAACTGATTTCGAAAGTCTTAATTTTGTTCTTGCAACTAATTATGTCCATGTCTGCTATTTCTATTGTATGTAATTTACCATTGACTGTTTTTCATCTGTTTATATGCTGGCAGATTTTATATGTGGGCTTGTCTGTGAATAGATTCTTACATTCCGTCTGTGAACACGTTGGGATGTCTTCAAAGAACAGAATACATGTGGAGCAGTTTGCTGTTAAGACCTGTTCTGTTTTGCACGTTGATGGTCGTCATGCATTTTAATCTTGCTTCATTGTATTGGCTCATCTGGGTTATCATGTAGCTGAATAAGATGCATCATGGCTAAAACGGAGAAAAAACACAGGTTTTATAGCATAATGCTGGACATAGTTTCTGTGACATTTACACACATATCCGCCGAGTAATTTAGACATTTCATATTATACATGTAGTTTGCTTGGTGTGTGCTGCTCTCAAACATCAGCTATTCATAGAAAGTCTTCAGATCAATTTCATAGCTTTTAGTTCCTTAAATTAAACTCAGTGCTTGGTCCATGCACAGTTCAGTTCTTACGCTAGGGATCTGCTATTTTTTTTTTTTAATGAAAATCCTGTTTAATAGCTTCTAGAGCACAAAGTATGTTCCAATTTCAAAATTATCAAAGACCAAATCCAATTTTCTGTAATTTACCGTGGGCACGGTGACTTTACATGCCAAAGGGTATATTCTTAAATAATCCCCGGCTTTACTTTTACTCTGGATAAAAATACAATTCAGAGCACATGGCAACATTGTTCTACTTATGTTTGTGTTAGTGTGTGACTGTTCCGTACACACCAGTCCTTCAATTGGATACCCTTAAGCCTGCCATTCTAAACCCTGATCTATCCATAGTGATCAGTCTAAGGCTACTTGATTGTAAATCCATTGTCTGTATGATAGTGACTGACAGGTAGTATTTTGGAGTGACCTTTTTTTTTTTTTACGCTGAACGAATGCAGTTTAATTCATTTGCAGCTTCTTTTTTTTGGATTGAAGGCAGGCTTAATATTTTCAAATTATTGAGAAAAAATTTGTATAGTCTTTGAATTGCTGCTGGATAGCCTTTGTATGTAGATGTAGATGGAATCTGCTACATATTTTAACTAATGTTTTTTTAAAAAGTTTATCCGCATCATTAGTTAATTTGTACGCATTAATACAATTGGTCGTCTGTAAATGTTAATATTGACTAACAATTCCCCAATCTTCTAGGTAATAAATGTGTGTAAAGTTAATCTACATTAATGTGGACATTCATAACGTTAATAGCATTTTGTCTTTCTTAATTATATTTGTATATTATGCATTCTGTTTTATTATATTATTTTTTCAGGTTGGTAAACTGACAATGTTGTGCATATGCTCTCTGTCTCCTATATTTGTGTGTTAAAAATAAACTGCAGAAATAAATCTTTCGGAATGCCATTATCAGAAAAAATAATTAATTAGACTTTAACAAACATGCTGAAAAGACAATGTTTCTATAAAAAATGTTTCTAACTGGTGTGACTGGGTGTTCCTGAAATTTGCCAGCTTCGTTTCAGTTTTTGCACAACCCTTTTGTAAAGATACAAGATCTAAAAACTAAATGCCTATGGGAGAATGAAATATTATATACTAGAAATATTTGTATTTTGTAATTGTTTTAAAAACGTCGTAAAATCCATTCCTAAATTATTGTATAAGATGACTCAATTTTGTTCAACGAATGTTTAACAATATCACCAAATTTGAAGAAGATGTAAAATGTTAAATAAACTGTAAATAAGCCATTTTGTTGTCTTGACGAAAATGTGGTATTAATTTCTAGAAATGTCTTGTTAGTTTACAGATTTTCTATGTGAAAAAAAAATATGGCTTTAAATTTGAAGAAAAATGATTGAAATTTCTTGTTTTTAGTACAAAGTATATACTTTGATTTTCAAGTATACTTAACTCCTGAACACACCTGTTTTGTGTGAACTGGGGTACATTCAAGAGAATTCGATTTATTTTGTTTCAATTGGTTTTTGTTCAGTTTCTTTAAAAAAAAAAGGCCTGAGGTAAGTGTACATCTAACTCCTTTATTTTCCCCCATACAATTGTTAGTGTCCACTGTATCACGGTTTTGTATACAGTTTTCAAAAATGTCAAACTTTACCTGACCATTTTAAGTTTAGCTGCGCTATGTAATCTTGGATGAGGTGAGAATACTTTCTCCAAAGTGACTGCAAAATGTGTACAGCTTCATTTTGTTGATCTAACTGGTAACCATCAGTACGCATAGGTTAATGTATAGGTAAGACGAGGTATAGCCTACAAATGTTGACGCCCTGATGTGAAATGGTTACTTCTGAAGTTAAGTAACGGCCGACAAGATGCGAAGTTATTGCTATATTTAAGTATCAACAACCTTACTACGAATATCAGTGTAATCAAAATTTAATGTTGACTGCTATGACAGTTGGTGTCTTCGGATAGCAGTCAATTTTGTTCAGATTGCTCCATCAGTTTCAACCACTGCCTTTTGCCCATAGAAGATTATATACGTAAGTTAGCATATGTCATCAAAGTATCAACGGCTACCGGCTAGAAACAATGTAAGTCTATGACTAGTCCGAATCGAAATCAAGAAATGGGGGAATTCTGAGATATTTTTGTTTGTTTTTTTAAGTCAATGTCTTAAAAATACTGGATAACAGGTAATTCTTTGTCTACTTTATTGGCTTTTCAGAATTAAGTTTCTGGACCAAGAATTATCATGCTTAAGTGTTCATAATGATAATCATAAATTTTTAAACCACTTGATGCACACTATTTAGGATATTATAGGCTAAGGATTATGTCATTAATACTGTGTGACCGTCTTCGTAGTGTGGGGAAGTAGTTTAGTAAGTTCACAAGACTAAGCCAGTGTTATTGGTACAAGGCTGGTTCTAGTTAAGCTGTACCCTTGCTGCAACCAGCTGCTTGGTCCTAGATTACAAATCATTGTGTTAGTTAAAATAATGTACATGTAATCAAACATCTGTATTTCCTGTAAGTGTTTATATGATACCAAATCAAGACCTTTTTAAATGCCTGAAATTTAACCTTATATCCAAATGTTTTATCTCTCTTTTCAACTGATAAGTTCTTGTATAGATTATTAATTTTAGAAGTAAAAATTGTCAATGCGGTCAGTTTTAATTTGTGCAAAGATTGGAGGTTCTAATTTGAGCTTGATTATCTGTAAATGACCTCCAGCAATCCTTTTAAAATCAATTCAAGGTCATTACAGAATCGAGTAACCTCCCCTTTGTACATACAGCCTACGCCAGGGTATTTCCATTCTGCGTTTTTTAGCAACGGAATAAGGAACACCTACACTCTATCAGTTCCTCACGTATGAAAAATGTTCAGAACAAAAGGAACTCCCTTGCTCACGTGAGCTGCCCTGTAGACGTTTTTACCAAATTAATTTCTGAATAAACTTACCAAATATTTAGTTCCACTGCCGAAGACTGTTTTCAGATCTGACAAAGTGATTGACATCGTCTTTCTGTCGTTTCATTTTCTGCTTATCCGTTCATTTTCCTTCAAACTAAATATTCTTGTCGCCCATCTTTTCGTAATTGGTAAAAATGATTTATAGTTTTGTTTTGTCTTCCTATTAATAAAACACCAAATAATATAAATCATATGTGTTTCGTATTTAAGTTCAGTACAGACGTCCTCCTATTACGATGATTGCTGTAAACCTTGGATCCATTTAGGGTGAAAGCATCCCAGCTATCTCCTTTATCCATATATACCAACAAATGGCTACAGATCTGTTTTACCTCAGACGTAAATATAGCCTAACGTTACATTCTCAGTTATGAAGTTGGTATGTACAAGTGTTAAGGCCTACTAATGAGTCTATTTGCAGCTGATGTGCCCTTGAAACTTCCCTTGGTCATTAAGGAAACAAATTGGAAACTCGTGCTAAGTAATGAAATGACCGTAAAGTGCCTTTACTGTAGTTGTTGGTGTATGGCTTCTGGTGGCAACCACTGGACACAAAATAAAATGATCAGTAAAATCCTCATAACCTCCAAATGGCACTACGCCCTGTGAGGGAGCAGGTGGGCCATGGCCCTGCAGAATACTCCCTCGGCTTCCTCACTTGATCGTAAGAGGCGAGAAAAGAGGTTGCCCTGGTGTTCGTAGAGCTAAAGGGTAACCGGAAGCAGATTTGTTTTGTGATGTTCTGTATTTGTATCCGTCGTCATATAAGTGAAATACCCTTGAGTACGACGTTAAACACCAATCAAAC
>JARFOD010021597.1:0-10955 GCA_031763545.1 Mopalia muscosa
CTTGGAATATTTAAATGTACATGATTAAAATTTAAAATTTGAAAAAAAGAAATAAATATAAAAAATTGGCGTAGCATATGTTGGAGAGTTTCCGAATTTGTTCCAAACTTAACCTATAAAGAACTAAGCCCACAGAAGTTGTTCAATGGTATTGCATACATGCATGTTATAAATCAGCTATCTAATACTCCTTCAATGTGCTGATCACAGGATTAAGACCCCTTGTGAAATCACATGAGGTGTCTCTAGCATTAACAGTCATGGTTTTAGGGCGCTTCCTTTGCATTTTCACTGTATTTAAGTAGGAGAGAGTTAAAAATGGACAATATGACTAGCTTAAATTGGTTGATATGTAAGTAAATTACCCTTGAGTCTGCGGTAAACCCTTACCAAATAAAAAAACGAACTACGAAAAGGCTGAATACTGTGATAAAACAGTTATGAATATGGTAAAAATGAATTAAAGAACTTCAAAAATTGCTTCATTTGCTTCGAAAGTTATTTATTTATATATTTGTTGAAAAATATAGGAACTATTTTTCCATAAATATTTTACCAATATTTTCTGTAAATGTTTCATAGGATTAAAGCACATTCAGTAATTTGAGCCAAATTTTACCAAGCTAAAAAATACTAGTTAATTTAAAGAAGAGTGAAAATAATATGTAAAACTAAAAATGTTTATGTTCACAAATACTCTTATATTCAAGATAGCCCATGGATTAAAAGTATTCAAGTTTTATTTATTTCTTCAAACTTTGTTCTAAATGAGAGCACTTAATTTAACCAAAGAGGATGGTTTACAAATAACCATTTTGTACTTACCAATTTCGTATTTAAATATAACTGTATATCACTATAAAATGTAACTTGGAATTTAAGTCATTATGAATGCATGATGATGTTGGTGCATGTACATTCCCCATATAAACTCTCAACTCTGACCTCAGATAACCTTTAGACTCTGACCCCTGGCTTCTGTGAAGCAGACAGCAACCAGTAGCTTGAGGCAGGCAGATTTTCCCATCAGATAAGAAACTGCCAGAATAAACATAGCAGTGTTTACCGAAATCGGAAACAGTTCTACCAAAAGTTTTCTTTGAGAACATTTCCTGAAGTTTATTCCAAAAGATTTCATTGAAATATTATCTATGAAGATTTTTACAAAGTTAAAAGTGAATGTTGTGACAGTTTGTTTGAGGTGATGTTTAAAATTCTTAAGCAAGTCAGGAAACGGATCAAAAAGCTCTTTCAGGTAGGAAGTGTTTAGCAAACGGACTCAGGTCATTCTGCAGCCATTTTGAATTAGATTTTTGTTGTTTTTGGCCAACTGCTTGGATCTTGTTTTATTTATATCTGTGATTGATGTTATATTTTATGATAGCTGTTTGATGATTATGATACACTGTCTGGAGTTCATCACCTTGCTGTTAGAGAAACAAACAAACATATTGGGTATAGATATTATGTAAACATAAACAATAATATAATGTTAAATGATCACAATCTTATTTTCGTCCATATATATTGAAGTTTATTTGGATAGTTCTGTTCTATTAATTTCTAAAATACCTGGCTTTGTGAATGTATGTTTCTTTATGTTTAATATAAAATTGATGACACATTAATTTCTAAAATACCTGGCTTTCTGAATGTATGTTTCTCTGACTATGTTTCATATAAAATTGATCACACATTAATTTCTAAAATACCTGGCTTTGTAAATGTATGTTTCTCTATGTTTAATATAAAATTGATCAACCATTAATTTCTAAAATGCCTGGCTTTCTGAATGTATGGTTCTCTGACTATGTTTAATATAAAATTGATCACACATTAATTTCTAAAATACCTGGCTTTCTGAATGTATGTTTCTCTGACTATGTTTAATATAAAATTGATCACACATTAATTTCTAAAACACCTGGCTTTGTGATTGTATGTTTCCCTATGTTTAAATTGATCACACTGGCACAGGGATGTTGATTAACAAAAAATGATGAATCATTTATATTGACAAAGAATACATATGATTGAACATCTCCAACAAAAATCTTTTCAACTATCTGGCTGGAACCGAAATCTTTTGGGTTTATCGTATAATATTTGAGAAATAATGGAATTCAGTTTATGATGAAAACCTCTCAGTCTTGAGTAATGGTGTTACTGAAATACATTTTGCAAATAGATTTTGATTGATTTTTCTCAAGTTTGTTCAAGACAACACTGATAATCACAGAAAATGTGTGTTGAAATTCACTGTCAATAAATAAATATTGTTTATAGTTTGGATTAAGATATAGAACGGCTCCATTGTAGCTGAGTGGGCAATAGCTCATGTAACAGATAATTAATAGTCAGAACACTCTGAAATGGACACTTTTTATCGAATAGCAATAAATGTCAGATTGTCTATAAAAGAAGGATTTATAGAAATTAGATAAAATAATAGGTCTCTGAATACATCTTTTTATGGGCAATTTTAGATTTTAATGAGATTTTTTAGGGAAAATAGTATATTCTCGCCCATTATTTTGCTGTTATGTCACATAGAAAAGTTTCAAGTTATATTTTAGCCTTATTCCAAAGATCTTTATAGGGTAATTAAATTTGTAGGACACTTTTAGCAATGGTTTGTTTAATTTCAGTCTGAGTAAATTTAAATTATAACCTTATTTCTTTTCAGTTCATAGACAAATTAGTCAAGTTTCTTAACTGTTTTTCTTAACTGTCAAAGGTCACAAAACATTTCATTGGTAATTAATCTACTTACATTATTTGCTATAACCCTTCATCTCCCAGTCAGATTTCCTTGGCTGTTTTTTTCAGCTTTTTTTCTTGACATTTCAGTTGGTTGAATTCATTTGTGGAAGAAAATACATTTAGGGACAATACAAGTTAAAGATCTGCAAGCAACTTTTTCATGTAAGGAGTGAAGATAAAGAAAACGTGTATATGTGTTTATTGTCACTGCTTGCAGATGAGATGCAAATATCTTTTGAGTCTTTTTTCCCCCTTTATATAATTGAAAACTATTAAATGCCATCTGAAGAAAAAATATACCTGTGCATCAGTTTATTTCAGATAAAAATGAGAGCATGTATTATGATAACAATGAGATGAGGGGAACATGAAGCTGATTTGCTATGATTTAAAATACTCTGAATATGCACCTTTTTAATTTCTGATCCATTTTTAGAGTCTTCTGTGCAGTGTTGCGTCGATTAGTGGTACAAGTTTGTTTTCCTTCAATCATCAGCTTTGCCGGCCATCATAAGATATTATTGACTAGTACAGAGTAAAGCTTCATTTAAAGTAAAACCAACGATTTAATTCACAGGTATTCTACAACCAAATCTTGTGAAGATAAAACAAATTGATGTTTCTGAAATGAGGAAACAATTTGAATCTAAAGAAAAGCCACTAAAGTTTGATCAGTTAGCTTTACTGGCAGAATTTGATGCATAATCACTTATCACAAGCCAGTACTTCCATACCTAATTCATTTTAACATTTGAAGTCCCCACAAGGGACCCTCACTTTTATTTAGAGATGTTCACCATGACAACCAGATGCTATCTGACTCACTGTAATGTTTAAACTACTGGTCTGGTTTTAGAGGAGCATTGCAATAGCCAACAATTAAATATATAAGTTCAGTTTATTATAACAAAACAATATTTAATACACATTTTTTTTATGTATCAGTTATAAAACGAATCCAATTAAAAAAAGTTGATTTATTATCAGATTCTAATAAATTTAAAAAATCAGAAAAATGTTTGACTTTATTAAGTCTTATAATCATAAGGTGGAACGTGGTTAAATTTTTGAAAAAGTGAAATTGGATGCTGTTTCAAAGGGTCTATGGAAATTACTATGGAAAATAACCCCCAAAACAGGAAGCCGTCTTTTGGGTTCAAATTTTAATACAAACTTCAAAAAACCAAGGACAGCAGAGGAATATTTTCGAGTTCAACAAGTTACTATAAAGAACTTCAGGTTTTTTGTATGTCATTTTTAGGATTTAAAAGGGAAAGTTAGTAATTGTGAATTTTAATACTGAAACTTCTATTTTGAAGGTGAATATTGTATGATAAATTGAGGAGAAAAATGTTTGTATAGATATGAACGTCGATAAATTCAAAGAAAGAAAAAGTTTGCTATGGTGAGAGCTTCCTGTGCCTTGTTGTATATTTGAGATATACACTTGTCAAGTCCAATTTTGTCCAATGACATGCAGAGTTTGTCAGATCTGCGGCAGCTAATGGTTCAACAGTTTTTCATAGGTCAAAAATACAAAAATTCTCGCAGCTGTGGTAATTTATCATGTTTTGACAACTCTCTTAGACCATTAACCAATGTTTCTGGCTTTTTTTGCTGTAAAATGTCTCTGGGAGCTTTTGATGATTTTCTTGTCTGGAAGAGCTACTGACCAATAATTGTTTTCAGTAAGGTGGTCTGCAAGAAACTAGAAGTAGGAAAAGAAGTTATGGCACTAAAATGGGTTTGCTGTCATTATGTTTGAGGAAAAATCTTTTTTATTAGAAGCATGTGCGGTTACTTATGCTACTCCTATGTACAGCACATTTTCTTGATCATCAGGTACTCTATATGAGAGAAGAGTCACAAGGTGTGGCTCCAGCAATTGCGGGGATGTTTTTTACTAGGTGTTCTTTTAGTTTTCCCCCAGTTATTAGGCAAGGAACATAGTGAAGTGGACAATCCATTACTAGGTTTTCTCTCAGTTTCCCACCGTTATTAGGCAAGGAACATAGTGAAGTGGACAATCCATCATCACATAAGTGAAATACCATTGAGTATGACATTAAGCACCAATCAAACAAACAAATTCTTTTTGTGGTTCTGTGGTCACCATAGGTACATGTAACACGCAACACACATTGTGCCTCTGGCTATTAGGGCAGTTTGTTTGGAGCATATCAACTTCTTAATATGGGAGGAAGATTGATTTCCAACATGGCAAAACATATAAGCCTAATGTTCGTGCTAGGGACAATTTCTGTTGGAAATTTAAATATATTACCCCTGTATATATCACTAGTTAATCAAGCAGCCCCTAAATCAATCAATGAATCAATCAAACACATGTCGCACTCTGGCTAAGAGCAGTAAATTAAAGTGTAAGCTTGCTCATGGTGTCGCCCACAGCAGTGGCTCAGTGGTAGCGAGTGCGCTTCCTGAACTGAACATGCTTTGATTTACCTTCACGGGTTTGAGTCCGCCTTTCGACCATCAGGTATATGAGCGAGTCACATGTTGTGGCTCGGGCAATCATGTTTTTTTGTTTTTTTTCAAGGTTTCCTTTCGGTTTTCCTCCGTAATAAGGCTGTGTACAGTGTGAAGTGGACAATCCGTCGTCATATAAATGAAATACTGTTGAGTACAAAGTTGAACACCAATTAAACAAACAAACAAATACTCATTGTGTCTTGCAAACTTTATTCAGGATGACCGATATACACATGTATAGGTTTCCCAATTTTTTTACAACCGTCTTCGAAATTTGCATTTTGCTACTGATTTTGACATCTTCTGTCATCCGATAATCAATGAAGATTGTATTTTAAAGCAATTTTGCTTTATTTTTCACAAAGGCACATTTACGTATTTTAAAAATCAGAAATCCAGCGGAAAATGTAAATGTTAGGTTATCTTACAAAATATTTCAAGGTTATGCTAGAAACGATTTCAGCACAGGCCTGAGGAACATTAATTTTCCAACAAAGCATTTCTATATAACACTTCACGTTATGGTTGGCGGGCGGGTGGAGGGAGTTTCATGTTGCCATGGTGCTCTCAGAGCTAAAGGGGAACAGGAAGCGGATCTCTTTGTGGTGTCTGAACTGCATCCTGTTGTTGTCCTGTATTTGTACCGTCCTATCTTTGTTGTTGCCAGTGGTGTTGAGGGTGGTTTCCTTCACCCATTGGGCTGGCACGTCGTCATATAAGTGAAATACGACGTTAAACCCCAACACGTTATAGTTGTGTTGCTATTAATTCATTCACATCCTCATCTTATGACAAATTACCCTTGGCACAGGTAGTAAATACTAATTACTCAACCACGCCTGTTAAATCTAAAACATTTCCTCTGCCTTGTGTCGATTTATACTATATAAATTGTACATATAATACAAATACTGCATGGTTGAGAATTAAACATCATAATTTGTCTGCTCAAGTCAATACAAAGCACTTCTTGAATATCAGTTGTGGAGAGCTGAGAAATCATGATGCTCTTTTCTCCAAAATGTAGTATTTGTTTTGTTGTACCCCTTGTGCTCACTGCAGTGTTGAGACAATTGTTATTTATAGTAATTATTTTTCTTGCCTAAATACAAGGAAAAACTGAGATGAAACCTCAATAAAATGACCAATTGTTCCTATCAGACTGATCACAAGACACATAGGTTTCTTCAATAGCTCAATTTAAGAACAGTGCAGATCTGTATGGAAGGTACATGTACCTCCCTACCCTGCAGGGTATAATAGATACCTGATGATTACCCATTTAGGAGTCTGCCCAATAAACAAATGGTCAGAGTTGGTTTGAGGTTACAGCTGATGAAGAACAGGTGTGGAAACATGGTCTATGCACCTTGATCTCCATGAAGCCTTTGTAACACAGTGGTCAGACAATATGATAGTTGAAGCTTTATAGATCCCCAGCCTTGCACAAAACTAAACCCGTACATGCTATTTTTGGCTATTGTGAAAAAAAAATCTCTTCACGGTCATATGGAAAATCCAAAGCCTAGTATTCCATTAGTTAAGTTTACCAGCACACTGATTGAGGTACAACTTATTGATTGACTGGTTGATTGATTAGTGTTTTACACTGAGCTTAAGGATATTTCAGTTCAATAGGATGGTGGTGTACTCCAACAATAATTCACACTAGCACAACCATAAAATTTGATAGTTGTTTTTAAGACTTGTGAAAAGTTAATCTTCCTTTGGTGCTAAGAAAAGACAGCCTTGCTACTCCCTGAACAAACTGCCCTAAACCAGAGGGGGGTGTGTAAACATAGATTTCTGAATAACCCACTTTCACAAAACTGAATATTTTTTCTTCATTGTTTAATATTTCTAAGGAAAAGTTATTAAATTTAAATATTTTGTTTTACCTCTGTGCTGATGCTTGGCCTATTGCTGTGCTCTGATGAAATCTGATCTAAAAGACGGAAGGAAGGTTTCCTTCCGGTTTTCCACCGTAATAAGGCTGTGTACAGTGTGAAGTGGACAATCTGTCATCATATGAATGAAATACACTTGAGTATGACCTTAAACCCAAATCAATCAAACAAACAATCTCGGGTTTTATAGGGGCCTACTGGCTCAGATCAATTAAATCACCTTAAACCTTTAAACCAAAACAAACAAGGGCTCAGAGGCAAAATTTCATTAACATGTTGAAGCACTTTTCCACTAATTTTTTTTTCTTTTTTTTTTCGGTTTGTTGTCTTGAATTGATTGATTGAGATTGACTGGTGTTTATCAGTCAACTTTAACATGGGAAAGATAGGGGAAAAGTTAAATTTGACCCCCTGTTTCTGTAAAAATGGTGATTAGATACACCCTCTGGGTAATATTATGGCTGGTATAAAGTGTTCATACCAGACTACTACACAATTCCATAACAGAGCATCTTCTATTTCTATTCTGGACTCCTGTACAGGTATCTATTGAGATATCAGTGTTGACCGCTTTATAACTCTTCCCTGTAAACAAATATTCAGGGCTTGTCTGATGAAAAACATGTGTAATAACATGGTGTCTACACCCTTCTACAGCATGGAGCAATTATACAGCACTGGTCAGTCGGGTTGCTATTTATGAGATCTCAGCTGGTCGCTTGGGTTATATTTCCCTAAGAAGTGACCGATGTTACCTTATGTGACCCTTACCTGTTAGCCATCACTATTTGCCATAATAACCTAAATCACCTCAAATTCCTCCATAAGATTAGTATTTTGGAAGCTATTTAAACGATTTGGAAATTGTGTCTGAGAGGGGGAAGATGAATTTCTGAGTTAGAAAGCATCAACATTTGTCAGAAAACATAAATTTGTTCCATTTCATGCCGTAATATTGACAAAATAATTCAAAAAAGAAAAAATATGTCTCATGGAACCAGGTGCATTATGGGATACATTTCTCAACTACCTGTATGAGTAGACTTCAAAATTTTCACAATATGTTTTTTCTGAGATCTCTTTTACTCTTTGAATACATATACACCAGTGTCCTCTTTATAGTCAAACATTGTAAAGTACAGTGTTAAACAGCAATCTTATCTATGTGACAATTATAGAGCATTTATTCTGACGGGTGTTTTTCACCAGCACCTACTTATATAACACCAGGCTGTCCCAGAGAGTCAACAATAAACTGAAGAAGGAAACGGAGAGGAAAAAACACAAAAACACATAGCAACATCTGCTCTGTTTCTCCTGTACTCATCTTTCGAAAATAGTCTAGGAAAAGAGGCATGGGGATTCCTACATGTTAATCACCCCTGATTTGCCAAATGGCATGCCCCAATTCTCTAGCAGGATTATAGACACCAAAAAAAAGATGGTTGGGTCTATTACATTAAAAAGGAAACATAGGTAAGCATGTAACTCTAAATGTTTCTGACAGAAGATTGTCTCCCTAAGGAGATACTACTCAGTGTCTTTGATAACTTAAAACAACAGGCAGCTAAAGATAGTTAGATATAACTGTTAAAAAAAAAGTGATTTTATGTTATATTAAGGTAATAACTTTCTCTCAAGATGCCTGTACTCTGCAACTCTCCATAACAACTTGGGATTTTCCGGGAATTCATCTAGAAAATCAGATGATGGATCGATTTTAAATAATAAACATCCCAGTGTTATTAATTTATTAGAAATATGTAGTTGTTGTTAATAATAATAGACTAATGATTATACTACTCCGGCTCTATTGTTGTAACACAAGCACCTACTTGTACTAGGCATGGTGTATAACCTCAATCAAAATGAGCATTTGCAACAATAAGACACAAAAGCATGAAAATCATAAGACCCTATTTGCACAATTGCATTGCCCAGATTAAGAGATCAAAAGAACTGTGATACATGTAGGTGAATTGATTATCATAAATAGGGTTGAGAGCTGACATATTGTGAGGGTAGTACAAACCTCATGCTTTTACACAGTATTTTAGGTCTTGCTGAACCCCTTGGTGGATTTTCAGAACACTAGTTGTATTTAATCCATTTTACAGAGCAGTTTAAATCTGAACCATATATATCTATATATTTTTGGAAAGATTGAAAACTCAGGATAACATATTTGTGAATGTGCTGAAAATCCAGTTATCATTTCCAAAAATATTGCAAAATGAGTAGGCCTAATGTCAACAGAAAAAAAATAGACCGCATTTTTCAAGGTTTATTTCTGAAAGTGCAATAACGGTATGCTCAATTGTGCTCTTTACAAGGGTACACATTTGAAGTCTCTATTATGAATAGTTTTCTAGAAGTACGCCATTGGAAAAATGTAGAATCTGCTTTAACTGAAGTGCCAGAAATAGGCGATTAAAGTTTTGCCACTTGCCATATGATCAAGGGAACACTAAATCATAGGATCAAATTTGAACTTTTTGTAATTAGAATTTTCTAATTATTTTTTCACCTACATAGGCTATTCTTTGAATACCTTACTTTAATTTGATTCATTTTGAGCCCAAGGGATCCAGCAGGACCTTAAGCAAAGAACAATGTGAAATAAACAATTTGTCCCCATCTTTTGTGATCTAAGCACTAAGTTGAACACCCAATCAAACTGACTATATAGATTCAGGAGAGATAGGATGGGCTGTGGAAACTAAACCCTGATGTGTGGTAAGACTAGACAAAAACGAGACACTGCAGATGAGCACCATTTCCCATGTGTTTCCTATCTACTCAACAACCAGTAGGCCTTATCCTGTCTTATATCCTAGGCTGATTTGATATAGCTTCATTGTGGTTTACTTGAGTCTACCTCTAACTATATGAGGATACTCCCTTCACTCCCCCATCTAAGATACACACTTGTACATCCATCACCATAGGACCAATCAACCACATTCACTATTGTTAATCATGACCTCATGGCTAGAGCAGTATGCTCCAAGTCATTCTGGTGGGTGGTTGGAGGGAGCTCCCTGTTGCCCTGGTGCTCTGAGAGCAAGGGGCAACATAAAGTCAATCGGCTTTTGATGTCTTAATATTATGTCTTGTGATTGTCCTGTCTTTGTTCTGTCTTGTCTTTCTTTCTTGCCAGCGTTGATCACTGTAGTTTCCTTAACCTATTGGGCTGTGAAATAATGTTAAGTACCACATAAAGCTCCAATCAAACTCAACTAAGAAGTGGACAAAGATTAATTCTTTAACATATAAACCTCAAAGGTTTTTTCCATTTCCTCCACAACTAAATTCTTGTCTAAAATGCCACTAGACATTACTTTCATTCTGGTTGTGCCTTTTTGGAAAAAATTTGAGTTTCCCCATAATAAAACCTCATTGATTCAGATTCTATGAAAGATGGGGAACTGTTTTCTTCGCAAATTGACCAGAGGGGTTGTTAACTGGATTGTTGAAACACTTCAATTCAATGTAATCATATAAAACAAACATCGAAACTTTAATTAGTGTCCACTTTTTTTTTACTTTAACTAAATATTGTGAATTTACTTTTGATATAATCTTTGCATTCAGTACTGTCTGTAAGTTAAGCTGTCCTTGACACCACAATTATTATTAAGTTTACATATATTTTTTCATTCGTAATTCGATCCGTAGTCATTTTTTCCCCTGTTTTAATGTAGTGTAAGCTTATATATATATATATTTTGTAAATACTTTGTATATTAGTTATCTTTCTGTATATGTATAAGTGTTTTCTATTTTTCCCCACCT
>JARFOD010021608.1:0-10952 GCA_031763545.1 Mopalia muscosa
ATTGCCCGGCAGAGATATTTTCAAAGAACCATCAACCTTCATGTTTTGAATAACGAATCCTGTTTTTTGTCGTGATTGTGATTCGAATAACGAATCCTGTTTTTTGTTGTTGTGATTCGAATAACGAATCCTGTTTTTTTGTTCGTGATTCGAATAACGAATCACGTTTTTTGTAGTTATTCGTGATTAGAGGAATTGGTATGGTTTAGTTGTTAGCGTGCCGGTCTTCTAATCTTACTTCGATGATATGTATAGTTCACGGGTTCTTATCCGTAAGTTACCATCTGGCATATAAGTGAAACACAGGATGTGACTCCCGCAACAAACGCTTTGTTAATCACGAATAACGAATCCGCTGCTAACTTCTGACCGCTTTTTAAAAACAGGTATTTAAACCGAACAGGTCTTTACAGGTCTTTACGGTTTAAAGACCTAGATATCTTTTTGAACTGTAGTCTCTATAGGGAGCATGTCATGTCACACGGGAATGCTTCTAAGGATCCCAAATAAGCAGTGGCGTGGAACAAATCAGAGACCTATATGTCATTTTAAGACCCACACCGCCATATAACGATCAGAATATAGGGACTAAATATAGGTTTCTACTGCCAGACAGGAAGAATTACTCCTATATAAGCGAATACTGAATTTGAACCCAGCCATATACAAGTTTATAGTATATTATTTATGCAGAGAAAGAAAGCTTTGCTAACATCCACTGTGATTCGAACCCAGGTCTCTGGCTAGCAGGACCTGGGTTCGAATCGCAGTGGAGGTTAGCATCGATTTTTCATTATTCGACACCCCATCCCGGAGTGATTAATTTTTAGATAAACTACATAAACTTCCACTAACAGGTTGTTAAATAGATCTTATATCGAGCTGTTACGGATAACCTTCAGACATCTTTAAGAGAAGGTGGTGGCCATTTAAATAGTATATAAAGTACATGTATATGCCATAAATATACAGCAAACATGATGAAATTAAAGTTAAGTTTGCTTTGTGGATAAAACCCTTCTGCTGGCAAAACTTTCGGACCGTGAAACAGTTAAACGAAAACTCAACACATTCCATGAACGTCTACGTTTTACACAGGATGGCTTTTAAAACTCCGCAAATGTCCAATTTCTAAAGAAGTAAGTGAGGACGGAATCAACATTTATAGAAAAGACAGTCATTCTGGAAAATTTGCAAATCGTTTTTTTTTTCAACCGGAGCACCATACAAGGAGATTACTCCGCCAATACACTCCACTGCATGCCTTTCGTAAGTATTGTTTATAAGGCAATAACAAATCTGTGTTCTACATTATATCTTCTAATAAATTGCGAACAAGATCCATTTCGTAAATTCGTAGATTCCTATTTATGTTACCAATTAAATCCCTGTCAAATGTATAAACACTCAAAATACTTCACAACCAAACAGCGATAGTAACACCCCAAAATGTATGTTAGCATGGCTTTATATGGAAAATGGGACACGAAATAGTTAATTCTACCATTCAGAATACAGATTAAATATCCATTAGGATTTAAAATACTGTACACTTTTTTCGTTACTTTGGGAAAAGTTATTCATTTTCTTAAAGCCATAAAAACTTTAATTGTTATATTCTATCACTAATTACATTACTTTATGTTTTAGACAAGCATAAATCTCTGAAAACAAAAGTTAAAGTGTGTATATATCGGTTTGTCTGCCCAGGTGGTGAACATATAGTTATGAAACAGAGATAGGTTAAGCTGACAGGGTTTAATAGCATAGTACCGACATAAATAGTGAGATATATCCAAACAACTGTGTGTCTCTTTATATAATGTTGTTGTCACCTAAATCTGCCTTCAGCATTGTATACAATATATAGGTTATTCCCCAAACATACAAAGTGTTATCCTTGAAAACATTTTTTTTATTAACATAATCATACACTAGTCAGAAATCCTAATGAGAAAAGCCGTTGCTATTAAAAAAAAAAATCAAATCTCAACTAAACCTACCTATTCATTTTTTACTTATCTTAAAAAATATATGTTCTGTAAACACACTGTGGGAAACCATACTGTTTTCTTTGGCATGAACTCTATATGTAACAAAGTACCTGACTACCTATCCATTCTTTATGATGGTTTAATAAACCAAAATATGGAAACTCAAAATTCGTATCTTGTCGTGTCTAGATATACTATGTGAAATTATAATGTGGCTATCACAGTGTGTTTGGTCTACAGGTTGCATGTTTTCAAAAGCTGCACGAGTTTGGGGCATGCATGGGTGATAGCTAAATGAAATAAAAAGCCACGTAAACGCGGTGAGAAATTATACGATATGTGTAGAATCACAAATTGAGACAACCGATGTGTCGCAAAGTGAACATCGATGGAGGAAAGCTAGAGAGGATATTCACATCATTATTAGTTCTGTTCATACAATAAAGTGCTAGTCTGGAAGTATCAATGTTACAGTACTTATTATTGAAGAACAAAATGTAACTGATAAAACCAATTTTATGATGCAATCCATTCATAACAATAAGTCTGTTTATTGTCCGGTGATTGACCAGTTTGGACTTGTTATGCTTTCTGATGAACAATCCCAAAGCTAGAGTTTGCGGTTCAATTCTATCTGATTGCTTCTTTGAGAGACATTCACTCAATCCGGATCAGATATACTCGGCATGCAAAAAAATATTTTTTTCTTGTATCTATAACATGCTGCAGGAGATACCAGAAGTATATATTCATCCAATCAACCATTCCGACCATTCCGTCAAGGTGCTACAATTAAAGATATCCTACTTAAACCATACGATGAAGACTTTCAGTAGATCCAGCTTATGTAAAGGCAGTAAAAGATAGTATAGAGGACACACTAGAGAACCAAGTTGACAACCTCGACAACTAGCTTCTAATGGAAATGATTTTATTGAACGTCAGAGACGAAAAAATATCATATTGGAGTTTAAAAAAAAGCAAATATGTCCGGAAGAAATAATTTTTAGTCTAGAGATAAAATAAACCATAAACCAACAAATATACTACTACTACTACTTCTACTGTAACTACTACTAACTACTACTGCAACAAAAACAACAACAACTACTACTACTGCTTATACTACTTCTATTAAAGGTATTCCCAAATGGGTTTCAAATCCGATTAAAAGTGACTGAATTACAAAGATAATACTATAAACTATCTGTAAAATAAATACTGTATTTTTCTGACGCTTAGAATTTGTTTTATTATGTACAACGAATTTTTTAATGAAACAAGTTGCAAATAGTTCAGTGAATATTGGACTTTCTTTTAAACGTATGAACCATTTGGGAATCCTTTAAGTTTCCAGATAAAATGAATAAAAACAAATATTATTTGATAAAAAATTTTAAAAATCTAAAAAAATCAACAAAGTAAATGAGGAACCTTGAGGAACTGTAAACAATAAAATTATTCTTCACCTTCCATTCCACCAGAATTGCCTCCCTTGATAATATCAAAGCTTTGACATCCTGTGGAACACCAGATGGAGCTGTAACAAAGGTTAGGATATAATTTTTGGTCAACTTTTAATGTTCATTCCTATACATTCCAAGCACACTTACCACAATAACCACGTTTATTAAGTGTACACTTATTATAAAACAATGCCCCTTAGCTCCAAGAGCACCTGGGTACCATGAAGCTCCCTCCCCAACTGTCCGCTATCACAAACAATAAATAAACCCTGTCATAAGGATCACCTTCAGCTTCTGTTTTTATTCTCAAAATATCACTTTCTGGACCATTTCCTCCCTCATTTACTCCACTGACTGTGACATCATACAGCTGCCATGGCAACACATTCTCTGTAACAGTCACTTCATTCTGTGAGACATCTACAAGTTGCGATTGGTTGTTTTGGAGATCAGAAGATGCGTATTTTATTATGTAGCTTGTGATTGGTCCATTTGTTTCTTCCGTAGCAACTGGTTTCCAGCTCACAGTGAATGATCTAGAGGTCAGAGAGTTCGTCGTTACATTTTGAGGACTTCCAGTAGGGGCTACAAAATAGAAATTTTAACTATATAGAGATTTTCCAGTGTTTTATCTGATTCAATGGTTTGATGCCATAAATATTTCATTCATATATTGCAATGCCAACATGTAGATAATAGAAACCAGTGTAGACATAACAGGGAAAACATACTAAACATGCACAGTGTATAAAACATGTCGATTAAGACAAAGTATGAAAATTTACTGCTTCAACAAATCAGCTGCATAATGTCTTTTAGTTTAAATTTGATTGATTGATTGATTGGTGTTTTACGTCGTGCTTAAGGGTATTTCACTTATATGACGGCGGTGTATTCCCACAAAAATTGACACTAGCACAAGCAAAATGTGAAGCTTTTCCATAATGTTGGAAAGTTCATTTTCCTCAGGCTCCTGTCTAAAGTAAAGACATCATTACTATTCTTCAAACAAACTGCCCTTAACCAGGGGGCCCTTTTAGCTCAGATCTAGCATATATAAAACTTACATCATACCCCAAAGTTGAATAATACCAAACATACAGGCCAGACGGATTTAATCCAGCTTGATTATATCCGAGATAAAACAATAAGAAGACCTGGAAACCGGAAATCCAGTTCTGAGAGTTTGCTGGGAAATCATTATTGTTATGCTTATATTGTTTGTTTGTTTATTTGAGTTCGGTTAAATGACGTACTTAAGGTTATTTCACTTATAGGACGACAGATTGTCCAATTCACACTGTTCCTTGCCTAATTACGGTGGAAAAGTGAAAAGAAACCTCATCATAACCACCCGAAGGATTGCCGGAGCCACATCGTGTGACTCACTCATATGCCTGATGGTCGACAGACGGACTCGATCTTGTGAACGGCACATTAAAGTAGGATTATTAAGCACACACGCTAACTACTAAGCCAATATGGCTGTTTCTTCAGAAACAGAACATAAACAGTTTCATAAAGGAACTATTATTTGTTCTAATTGAAATAGTGTTATCACAAAATACAAAAATAAACTGCAGATTTGTTTGCTCATGAAATGTTTTTAACAGAAATCTAAGTAATCTTAAATTAATGATCCCGAAACACCGAAGTGTATTTATTGACCGTATCTCGTAGTCAGCTTTCTTGTGTTACATTCTCTTTACTTGTCCAATGCATGATTAGATGTCAGGCTGCCACAATATAGGCTTGCTAACTGTTTAAAGCTCATAAACTTTACAAGTCAAATTAATGTTTTTCACCTGCATAAAATGTTGTAACCTCCAGTGCTTCTGTATAATCCCCCCACACAGGAGCCTCATTGCTCAAATCTGTAGCAGCTCGCACCTGAATCATGTATGTAGTGTGAGGATGGAGGCTCTCAAGGGTGAACTCTTGAAGAGGCAGGGAGGGATTGGTCAGAACTTCAGATTTAACAGATTCACCTAAATCATAACAGATTAATATAATGAAACAAATGTAGAAACCTTGTAAAAACCACCCCCATGATTGCCATAGCAACATAATGTGACTTAATCATAAACCTGATGGTCAACAGACGGATTCGCTTGGTGAATGATTCCATGAAGTAGAATTAGTAAGCGCACTCGCTAACCGCTAAGCCCAAGGTCCACTTTCTTCTACATTTAAGGTTATTTCACTCAAATAATGGCCTGTCAGTGCAATGGGTGCAGGAAAAACCCTTGACAACAAAATATTGTTGAACAACCTATAAGTAAAATTTACATTGGATATCTGGGCCTAATTTCCCGATAGACATAAGAGAGCTCCTATAAACCAACTGCCTGAGAAAAGCAAAAAACAAGCAACTTTTTTAATCATAAAGTTGATATTCAGTTCTTTTAAAAATGCCGGAGCCCGTACTAGATTAACATCTATGCCAAAATCAAATAGTTCACATAGTTAAATAATAACTGAAAATATTTACCGACTAAGTCCGTTTTTTCTCTGAATGTGATTTGATACTGTCTGATTTCACCATTGGTTACTTTAGGGATCTCCCATGACAATGCCACATAGTCACTTCCTGTCTCCACGACCTTCAGATACCGAGGAGGGGTCGGTGCTGTCAAGATAATACGCAATATTTAATAAAGGGAAACTAGAACCACTTCATGACATGACAAATAACAAAGATTGGTTAATTGGGGTTTTACTTTGTGCTCAAGTACATTTCCCTTACATTATTGTAAAAAACATTGTGTCTAGTTTTGTAAGAAAATGACTGGTCCTAGAGTCATAATTATGACAGCTTGACTAAAATTAGCTGAAGGGCTATACACTCACTACTAGTTTATAAAAAAAACATGATAGAGCAAATGTTTCAACTGTCTGTGTCCAATTGTCAATGCCACAATAATTGTTTTATATATCAGTTTGGTTGTTTGATTGGGGTTTAACGTCGTACTCAAGGGTATTTCACTTATATGACGAAGTGCAGCCCAATGGGTGAAGGAAATCACCGTCGACACCACTGGCATCAAACAAAGACAAGACGAAACAAAAACAGGACAATAACAGGACGTAGTACAGACACCACAAGCAGATCGGCTTCCTGTTCCCCTGTAGCTCTGAGAGCACCAAGGCAATATGAAGCTCCCTCCATCCGCCCGCTTTATATATCAGAGATGCCTTCCCAAGCTGAAGAAAATCAGTACTCCGGACATATTTTTTCAGTATTCTTGAAAAGTTTTCAGTAACACAAAATTTGAGAGGTCAATTGTAAACAAACACTTTTTTTAGTGATTCAGCTCATAAACATCTCATCATAATATTTACCCAATTGGAAAAAAACTAATGTATGTATATAAGACTTGCAATATTCTTGGAAAAGAAGGCCTATATAGTTACTTTCACAACATGCTGGTTTGAAATTAGTTGGTCATAGGCATTGTGTAGGTATAATCCTTCATCTCTGTTGAGCTTAAGATTTAGACGTAATGATCTACATGACCTCCTGTTGTTTGTGTTTCTTCATGTCTAAAATGTGGAGTGGCTCCCATTGTACTTAGTGAGTGGGGTTGAAACCACTCAAATACTTAACATGAGCATTTAAAAAATGAAGTCTGTTTATAAGAAAAAAAGGCAAATAAAATTTCTGCTTGTTGTTGTTGCAGTGGTGGTATTTACTGGGCATGTTCGATTGACTGTTTTGTCAGTATTTGTCCGTATTTTACTTCAAGACAAAAATCCTTATATAGCAAGACTTTCTGTACACTGCCATATTTGTCACAAAAATACGGATAAATGCCCACTTGTAGGCATCTCTGATATATTAATGTGATAACACAAATTCTGGTTTTCAGGACTCTTCCTAACAAGTGCCTGCCAACTGTCTATGAGAATAAGAAGAATAATAATAAAAGTATAAAGCAAAACAAGGGGATATAAATAACCCAAGTATGTTGATATAATCCCAATATTGCTGAAATTCACACAGCAAGCTAGAGATCATATAATTGTATATTGTTACTTGATTTTAAGTTATTTACATATCTCTTTTTGTGACAAAAAGTAAACATTGTATATCCATGGTTAGCATATACATGTCCATAAATAAAAATCAATAAAGGGACCAACCAGATTCAAATGTGTGACCACCTCTAACTGAACTCTCAGTTCCCTCCCCTGCTGAGTTTTTAGCAGACATTTTAACGAGATATTCGGTATTCGGTTGAAGTCCATCCACTTCCAGATATTCTAATGAAGCGGGTATATCATCACGGAATAAGAGAAAATCTACAGCAAAGCTTTGCAAAGGACAAAAGGATTACCATTTCTACAGTGTTTAAAAAGTAGTAAAAAACGTAATGACCACCAATTTATAAAAGACTTGATTTTTCACATAATTTTTCAAAGACCTCGAGACGGTATGTGTAAAAAAAACATAGAAAGTATAATTAGATAATGGTTTAGGAATTATACGTGGGTTGTAGTAATTAAATTAAAATATCGTCTTATCTGGAGCTTCTCCATGAAAATATTTACTTTAACAAGCTTTTGGCTCTCATGCTGGAGTCTTTCTTAAGAAGCAGCTCTAGAAGTTCATGTTTTACTTTTTAGAATCAGACGGTTTATTTCAGAAACAAGGAAGAGCTTTAACACTGTAACAAATATATTTATTAGTGGAGTAATATTATAATCAAAACCAACTAACCTTTCCTTGACTTGAATAACATAATTTGTAACATCAGCAAAAGGTGACTGTTTCCTTGGTGACCAGGTTATGTTAAGGGACGTTGTTGATACAGGGTTCACAGATTCTAATACAGGGGGTACTGGTGGCCCTGGAAGAGAAAATCAAATTGATAATATATCACATTTACCAAGACATACAATGCATATTAAAAACACTTTATATCATTCTAAATGATAAAAGCTAAAGGAATTATTTCACTAGCATTCTATCACAACTGAGGGGCTCAAGGAAGATTGTTTTTATTTTAATTTAATTTTATTCTAATTATTATTACAACTAATGATATTTTTGTAGAAACATTTAGGAACAAAAAATTAAAATTGTGTGTATTTTTCAACCATTAGGAGTATTTTCTATTTTTGTTTTTCAAACATATTATAAAAGTACTGATTGCGTCAAAAACATGTCCTACCATACACAGTGATGTCTCGACTCATCTGCACCTCTCCCGCAGCATTATTGGCAACACAAGTGTACTGCCCTGTCAAAAAATACAACATGTTAATCGATGTACATGTGCGATGGGGTCACCTACATGTAAGGAGGGGAGGCACCTTTTACACCTACAGAAATTGTCTAGTCTAGATAAGGATTAAATTAAAAGATGACCCAGTACGTTTACATAAAATGTAACTGTCTCTCAATTGAGCCACAGCAGCCTAGGATGTAATTTTGATGGTATACTGCTATGTCATTCGTGTGCGAGGTCAAAAATCTTCATTTGATTTGCAATAAAATGCATCATGTCTAAGATTTGTTTGCTTGTTTGTTCGATTGGTGTTTAACATCGTACTCAAGGGTATTTCACTTATATGATGACGGACAAAAATACAGAACATAACAAACAAATCTGCTTCCCGTTAACCTTTAGCTCTGAGAACACCAGAGCAACAGAAAGCAACCTCTTTTCTCGCCTCTTACGATCGACCAAGGAAGCCGAGGGAGTATTCTGCAGGGCCATGGCCCACCCGCTCCCTCACGGGGCTCATGTCTAAGAAACACCCCAGGGAGATGGAATAATAATAGCTTTATTAACCTTAGTCCATAAAGCGGGCTTAAAACAACCACAGCAGACCTCCACAGTAAAACTAAAATCACACACTGCATTGGTGAGAGGACCAACAGTTTGGATGCATGCCTTATAAGTGACACGGACGCCCAAAATTAAGATATCTACGCATTATGATACATAATCACAGGAGTTATAAATATTTTCCTTAACATGGAAGCAAAAATTGGAACTTTTAGCTAAAAATATGTTGTGGAAAGTCAGTTGACATTGTTCTAAGTCTGCTTTTTTTATACACCCATTTCAACTTTCTCAATGTCAAGGTCACGTTCAATGAGAGCTTAACTGGCAAAGATTCTCTGACAAAAACGCAACCAAACTCTGTTGAATTTTTCTACAAAAATATTATAGGGGATAGAAAATGATTGTTAATCAAGCAACATCCCTTCCTCACAGTTTAAAGCAAATAAATCGCTAAATTAATTCTGTAGTTTTGTTTTAAAGGTGCGCAAAGTGTTAAGCACAGAAACGTGGTTAGGAAATTATATCGAAGGACGTCCAGGTACTGTGAATATCAAACGTCAGCTGCCTTTTTAAAAGGACTAAATCAACCTTAGTTTTATGTCTAACCAGATACAAGAACTATAATGTCATTAGAACAACTCTTGTGTAAAATTTATCTTGCAAAATAATTAACAACATACCGTAACGTAATTTTCGCAATATTCAAGGTAAAAAGTTTGGCATGTTAATAAATTCCCAAGAACAGAATTAATACTAGTGTAACCTATCATAACTCTGTATTTTAGCACAGAATTTGACATGCCACCTGGTGTGTACTGGCTTGGTCACTGGTCAATTAGTTGTCTCACCTGGCACAACAGCTCAACACTTTACTGAATTAACTCACAGTTACAAGATACATCAAACCAGACCACAGCCTTGTCTTTTTTTGCTCACAGTATGTGTGAACATTTGTGAGTTACAAGCAATTGGATGATAGTCCCTACCCAACAACTGGATACTTTTAAACAATTAAAACAATAGACATGAACTAACACATTGTTCAGAGAGAATATGCACAATTTGTTTCATTTTTCTTTTTGTGATATGTAAAAATGTGAAAACAAATTCCAGGGAACAGAATGTAAGAATAAATACGCAAAAAAATTTCCTGTGAATAAAAAGTACTTCATAGTCTATACTCACCAGAGTCTGATTCAGTTGAAAATTTAACAATGAGTTTGTTTGAAGATGGAATTGTAATTCTGCCATCGAGCGTTTCTGTTACCTCTTGACCTTGAAACAACCAGCGTATAGACGGAGCAGGAATTCCAGTCACATCACACAAAAGTTGTATATCTGAGTGAATTGGATGAACGGTTTGTCCTTCCACATCCACAATAACTGGCACAGCTACAAATGAAAATAATAAGTCAGGAAGTAATAAGATGTCCGAGACAAGGGAAACACACAGCTAATGTTTGTTTGTTTGTTTAATTGGGGTTTAACGTCGTACTCAATGGTATTTCACTTGTATGATGACGTGCCAGCCCAATTGGTGAAGGAAACCACCCTAGACACCGCTGGCAACAAACAAAGACAGGACAGGACAAATACAAGAGGACAACAACAGGACACAAGACAGACAGCACAAACAGATCGGCTTCCTGTTCCTCTTTAGCTCTGAGAGCACCAGGGCAACATGAAGCTCCCTCCAA
>JARFOD010021619.1:0-10952 GCA_031763545.1 Mopalia muscosa
TTTTTGTCCGTCGTCATATAAGTGAAATACCCTTGAGTACGACGTTAAACACAAATCAAACAAACAAACAAACAAATCAATCTCACAAAATTCGGCTTGAATCAAAATATACCTGTAAGTAAAAATGTAAAGCTAGAGCAAAATCTGGAGCGGGCGGTTGGAGGGAGCTTTATGTTGCCTTGATGCGCTCAGAGCTACATGTAAAGGGAAACAGGAAGCCAATCTGTTTATGGTGTACATGTATGTATTGCGTCCTGTTTTTGTCGTCCTGTATTTGTTTGTTGCCAGTGGTGTCGAGGGTAGTTTCCTTCACCCATTGGGATGGCACATCATTATATAAGTGAAATACCCTTCAGTATGACGTTAAACCCCAATCAAACAAGCAAAAACTGGACAAACGCTTGACTACACATGATGTGAAATATAAGAAAGTTTTTATTTACAGATTTTACATGCGATTTATTTCACAAACTTTAAACAGCATATTTTTTGTTCAAATAAAAAATAGTGTGAATGCACAAATTTGGAAATTATCGCTCAGTAAAATAATCTATTGCCAAACATAAAATCAGATTTGACTATCAACCATTGCGACAGTCAGAATTCTGTATTGTGACAAGATTCTACCGGTTACAGTACTTTTTTTTGTTGTTTATCGTTCGTAAAGATTATCATACAAAAAATAGCTAATGTTTTCTTCGAGATTTTATCAACAGCAACCTTGCTTTAGTCATAATTTTGATTTTGTCAGAAAGACTTATAAGATCGAAAATCGTAACATTCAAAACACATACTTCTTGTTGATGTACAGAGTTACCTCCCTTTTTGATGGTAAATCTTTTAAAAAATCGAGTGATCTCCCTTGATATCAATTCTCACGAGAATGAATTTACTCTTCAAAATGGAAACGGCATGCTTATCGAACAGAAAATTAATTCATTAATTATTTTTGGCCGTAGGGGAAAATACAGTAAGCCCACTATCAACAGCAGGGGAAAAGGCTGTTGGGGAATGAGGCGGATTACAGGCCCCAAAAAGATAGGCAGATTAAGCCCTGGTTAGTGGTTACATATCTATAATTGTATTGTGTTATTTTTTTATCTGTTTGAATTTATTAATAAGCTACTTTTAATCATACCATCAACATGAAGAACTTGAATAACATAGGGTTATGAAAGTGTTACATTTCAAATTATTTATGTGTAATAATTCCAAGCATTCATGTGTATTTATATTTTGGTGTTGAATGCATATGAAATTGTTCAATACAATATTATTTAATGACAGGGGTGATTTGAATGTAGACTAGCAAAGTAACAAACAGTAGATAAGTGACACCATGTTGTAGAACACTGGCTTCTGGTAATTCTCACAACATACATTTACATGCAGTATTGAATCTTGCTTTAGCAACAGGAAGCCGATCTGTTTGTGGTGTCTGTATTGCATCCTGTTGTTGTCGTCCTGTATCTGTCTCGCCCTGTCTTTGTTTGTTGTCGGTGGTGTTGAGAGTGGTTTCCGTCACCCATTGGACTGGCACGTCGTCAAATAAGTGAAATACCCTTGACTATGTCGTTAAACCCCCAATCACAGAAACAAATGCTTTAGCCCTGTGTCTCTCTGGAGACTTCACATTTCTCCAGCTACATGTAAACTAATACCCACCTTGATAAAAGGATGTCTTCTGTCTTTTATGAGGGAAATGACCTGAATTAGTGAATAAACCCTAATCATATACACATTACCGGTACTCAATTGGGTCGTGACTCAGCAGTTCTAGAAATTTGGAAGCTTGGTGTGAAGTATTGGGGGGAAGTTTTCTGTTGCTCTGGTGCCCTCTGGCTAAGGGCAGTTTGCTTGAAGAGTGGCAATGCTGTTTTCCTAACATTATTGAAATTATGCTTTACATTTAGGTTGTGCTACATGTAGTATCAATTTGTGTTGGAGCGCTCTGCTGTCATCAGGTCCAGAAAAAATGTGCAATATAGCAATGTCATTGCCGGGAAGATCGGCGACTCTCGCGGGGGAAATTCGAGAGGCATTAAAAAAAAAAAAAAAAAAAATTTTTTTTTTTTTTTTTTTTATTCTCGTGGCTGTTGATGTCAAAGCAAGAAAGTTTTAATTTTCGCATATAAGTTGAAACCTGTTGGACAATAACAAGTGAAGGCGGCCTGTGTTCTAGTCATCTAATTGGGTAATGCACAAACTACAGTCGAATTTATCCGCGCGGCCATGTCTAGGTACTTTTATTAAACGGAAGAGTTCCACAAATATGGACCAATCAAATATCTTTCTTTTTCAAAAAAGGGTGCCTAGGTCGTGAGACCTGTAGAGTCGAATGTTTTAACCTTTGACAGTTGACACCAATGACCTTGGTTCACACATGTTATTAACCCCTACATTAACCTTACAAGGGATATAGAAGTTATTTCAGCCCGGAGTATCACTTTAATGGTCATCAAATTCATATTTTTGTATCTGGTCTGCTCTAGTATAAAGATCACTATCTCAACTTTCGGAATATACTATAATTAAGAAAAGTCAAATTTTGATCTGAGAGGGGGTTAGAGTATCCTTAAGAAACACTCTACTTCTCTTCCATGTCAAATTGACAGGCCTGTAAGAGGACACCATTTTTGCACATTGTACCTTTTGGTTTAAAATGTGTTATCTGAAACCTGAGCAAGCTTAGTATTTGCTTTTGGAGAAAGCCATGTTTGTGAGTTTTAAAATATTTGGTGCAATCATTCATTTACTAGGACGGGTCATAACTGACATAGATAGGTGTTCATAGTATTTCATAGTCATTTCAAGGAGGTGATATCTCATTTGCATTTAACTTATTTGGAATGAGTTGGTGCTACGGCCTAAACAGGGAAAGGGAAAGATAAAGTCAAAATCATGACAACCGAAAACTCAATTTTTTTTTTCATATTGAGTTTTTGGGGATCAGATTGAGTTTTTGAATAATTTGACACCTTGTGGCCAGCATACTGATTGAGTTTAATGTACCCTTGAGTACGACGTTAAACACCAATCAAACAAACAAAACCTTGAAATACACATATCTAAGCTGTAAGATTAGATTATGTTACAGACTTTATAGTTGTGGAGAATTGTCTTTGTTTTTTCTTCTAATTAGTTTTGGAATAAAATTGTCAGAACTCCTGAAACATGTTTTGATACAATTTAAATTACCTGTTAAGACCTACTTAAAAAAACTAATTAGGATCTTTAATTTTTTTTAATGCAAAAATAAATTAAGGCCACATAGCTATTTTATCATTGTTATGCATTTGAATCATTATTTAAAAATGTAGTTTTCACCTTTTACTCTTTCAAACATTGTAGCTAGTAACTAATGCAACACTTTATTTAACAAAAAGAACTAATATGAAAAAAAAAAGTTTGAAAATTCTGGTCACCTGAAGTCAGTTACGCTGATACTGCAACAACAACAACCTCAATAAGCTGCTTAGCATATCGTTTGCTGAGGCCTAAAAAAAAATGTCTTGGTTCCACTATCCCGACCGACCCTACTGAATAGCTCCGAGCCAAAAGTTTTTATTGGCTTTTAAAAAAAAATATATTTTTTTATTTTTTTATTTTTTTTAAAGACCTTCACAAAATGGCATATTTTAATAGCAAACTCATTTTTTGTAATGTTTTTAATCCCGCAAGCATCTGTATCAGTTTTATTTAATATCTGCTGTTCTGTACAATGTCTAAAAAAAAACAAAAAAAACTGACAAAATAAAAAAAAATCTTCCTTCCTAGCCTAATTTTTTTCAAGCCGTTAGAGGAAACAAAACTTTTTTTTTTAGGCCTTAAGTACACTAAAATTCAAATTCAACTATTTGCCACATGATTCGTTGTAAAAAAATACTCTCACTGGCAGTGCTTCAGAGAACAATAACACATTTTAACATTGAGCCTTGCAATTTTGTCAGACTAGGAAATCGGCATGGTTGTGAGAGTTTGCAAGCCCGCAGACCAACGACCTGACCTGCTGGCTACATGTATGTCACTCATAAGCGATGCTCTTCCCGATCAAGCTATATCGTCATTGGTCAAAACAATCCCGGAAATGCCTGAAGCTTCCTTTAACCACAAAACAGAATCACGCGAAGTGACAAACTGCACAGAGGGCTCTTTTAAATAATATTTTCTGACATATCGCGAAATTGATTGTACAACAACAGCTTTCATAAAACGAAAGCAAATTCAGTTTTCCAAGGGTCACATTGCATTTTTCTAAGTTTTTGACAACTGATATTCCGTTGTCAAACACGAGGTGAATCTATCCCTGCCTAAAGGTAGTAATAGATGAGAGTTTAGTGCATTTAAGCTAACTCCCTCCAATCTGCTGCATGTGTATTCTTAGAGGACCATCGCCAAGCTTGCACATGTGGTTGGAAGGAGCTTCATGTTGCCCACGCTCGTCTAACCAGCGATCGGCTTGCAGTATAGCCCATACTGATCCAATATGCTGGTAGATATAGAGCTTTTTGTTAGGTATGGTCCTTAAGCATAAGAACGACATTGTCCAATCAGATGCCTGTGAAACCCGGAGTCAGCCTTAAAAATCACACAAAACTCTAGTCGTTGACCTGGGCACATGAGCAAACAGGTTTGTAAAATGGAGGCTCAAGGATGTGCTGTCCCTGTAAACCAAGCAAACAATCAAAGCCGAAAGCGCGTTGAAAGATCGACTGTCATTGGCTGGTGTTATCGAGCGTCTCTAGTAGCCATATATTGTATGTAGCCTGATGTGTTTGTATTGCATCCTGTATTTGTCCCGTCTTGTCTTTGTTCCTTGCCAGTGGTGTCAAGGGTGGTTTCCTTCACCAATTGGGCTGACAGGTTGGCACATAAGTGAAATACCCTTAAACGACAAACAAACACACAAACCATCAAGCTTGCTGCTTTGGTGTAAAGACTGTGATGTTGCCACCAAATTTTAGCACCAAACTCTGAAGTGCAGTACTTTTATGTTAAACACCAGCGAATCGGTTAAAATTAATTTACGATGTACACTCTTTTGGGAGAAGCAGAGGGTTGGCAGGGAGCTTAATACTGTTGTCCCGGGGCTCTCAGCTGAGGGGCAACATGAAGCCGATCTGTTTGTATTAGGTCTTGTGATTGTCCTGTATCTGTCCTAACTTGTCTTTTTTGTTGTCAGTCGCGTCAAGGTTTGTTTCATTCACACTTGCTGGGACACAGTCGTGGGAGTGAAATAACCATAAGTACAGCATTAAACCCCAATGAATAAACCAACTTTGAGAGAAACCCCCTTCTGTCTCCTGTGAGGGTGTCTAATTACAAGGTTTCCTCTCAGTTTTCCACCCTAATAAGGCTGTGTACAGTATGAAGTGGACAAACTGTCGTGATATAAGTGAAATAACCTTGAGTATCCCTTGAGTATGACGTTAAACACCAATCAAACAAACAAACAACAATCATACAAACAAACAAATAATTTGGAAGCTGATTCTATTCACCTTGCATGGGGTGTGCCTTGACTGACTGGATTTCCGAGTCTATAATTTGGATGTTGCTTTGGTGCATCTTTACATGTAAGCTTACACATTGGCTGAGACAATATTAAATATATGACAGGAAGGACTAAATTGCAGAATTGCAGGGTGTGTTGGCATTGCTTGATAGTTAATTTGGATTTGTTGGTTGATAGTTGATTTGAATATATTTAAGCTGGAGGCTGCTTGATGCATCGTTATGTGTGATCATTGGTTGATGGTTGATTTGTTAGTCTCTTATTAGTTAGATGCAATGCAATGTGTCATATATTTATATATGGGCATTAGCTGTATAATATAATACAGCATATTGGAGAGGTAGGCTTTTTAAACCGTGTACTGTGCCCATTTTGTCTACTTGTAATACAGCCATGATATGAACAAAGGTGATACATAATGGGTTTAACATTAGTGTTAAAAAACAAACTCCCTCGTGAATGTACCTTCATTCGTTAGATCAAACTTAGGTTTAATCCATAGATTTGTAACACACTGAAAGGCTGTTCTGATCAGGGTCACAGAGCTTAAACAAGCTATAGAATACAAGGTATACAATTCTTTCATATGTTAATGTATAGATTTGTCACACAATGAATTGATATTGTACTACATAAATGTTCCATAGCTGGTTGGAAGCTGGTGTAAAGTTTTCCTAGGTATACTTGTAGAGCAAAGAAAACTCTAGGCCAGGTTATACTACATAAGGCCCTACACTGTAGTACAAACTGGCATTCACTGGAAGACATTTATGTGTAAGAAAATTATTTTTAGGAGTATTTTCTTACAATTGTGCGTATTTTTGTGTAACAGTATACTGTAGCATGGAATTTTAATGTATTTGCGTATTTTATTGATGTATTCAACATAAATGTTGCGTACAAAATACTCCAAAATACTCTTGGTAGGCAGGTCTGGTATTATAAGAAAGTTGCATTTCATTCTAAAAAAAGGATCTGACAATTATCTCTTTTGTGGGGACTTTGACTGTGAGGTACATATATTGAAGGCTCTTATACTGATACATGTATATGGGTTGTGTGTAGTTAATAGTCAGCTGACATCATTGTAAAGGAACTACTTGTAATGTTTTTATCACTCGGGGAAGAACGTTTGACTGAACGATAGGGTGAGGAAGCCTGCCAATTTTTGGGAATTATTGTTCATTTCTTGCTCACATTTACTTTTAATTCAGAGGGGCAGGTGATCACATAACCACAACACTCATCGACAAGCTATGGAAGTCACTCAATTGTTTAGATAGGTGGATGAACACTACAGTACCACATCAACAACACTCATCCACAAGACATGGAAGTCTCTCAATTGTTTAGATAGGTGGATGAACACTACAGTACCACATCAACAACACTCATCCACAAGCTATGGAAGTCACTCAATTGTTTAGATAGGTGGATGAACACTACAGTACCACATGAACAACACTCATCCACAAGCTATGGAAGTCTCTCAATTTTTTTAGAGTGAAAGGGGAATTCTGTCAACACAACACTTTTCCAGGAGATATAGAAGACACTCAATTTCTTAGATAGATCAGGAAAAACAAAAAAAAAACTAAACTTTTCCCTAAGACATGTAAGGGAATGTCACAAAATTCTTTTAGAGGGGTGGGAGAACACTACATATCTACATTCTAACCCGAAAAAAGACAGAAAAAGAGGTCTCCCGAGGCATCAAAAGTGGCTCTTCCCAAATGCCCCCTTCTATGCAGTAAACTGTCAACAACCAATCAGAAATAGAAAGTTGCCTCCCCTGGCATCATGTGCTGCCATGACAACGCAATCAGACTCAGCTGAGATGTAAAACAGCGAAAAACGCTGCAGGAGCAGTCATCCAAAACAATTTGTATAATATTTTGATGCCATGAATTATAGCGATTGTGAAATAGACATGATTTAAACTATGTTTGCGACAGCTAATTCCATGTTGGTGCTGTACTTATGTTTTATAAAATTTTAAGCGTCGGCGGCCATGTTTGATTTTTTTCTTATCGGAAATTTGGTACATGAACAATCGCACGCTGGGATGTGCAAGTTTGTTAACCGAATAATGATTTTATTGATTTAAAGTATTGGCTGTTTTTGTGTTAGAGATGGATTTTAACTATTGGTATTCTCATACAGTACTAGTCTGTGAATAGAGGGAATCGGAACTGCGATAAACAATGCAGTCATTGTCATCTGATTAAGACTGCTGAGCTGTGTTCCTTGTTGTGTATATTTGCGCACGGCATGTAACCTGTGCGGCGGCTCGGGTGTCAAAACCCAGTGTCAAAATGAGGACAGAGGTCTTAAAAAACCTAACAACCACCTATGGCTCGGACTTAAATCCCTAAGTAACACAGCCACAACAGTTTTACACAAGAAATGGATATCAATCAATTCTTTAGATAGGTGGGGTTTCACTACCACAACAACAACAGTTTTACACAAGACATGGATATTAATCAATTCTTTAGATAGGTGGGATTTCACTACCACAACTACAACAACAGTTTTACACAAGACATGGATATCAATCAATTCTTTAGGTAGGTGGGGTTTCACTACCACAACTACAACAGTTTTACACAAGACATGGATATCAATCAATTCTTTAGATAGGTGGGGTTTCACTACCACAACTACAACAGTTTTACACAAGACATTCAGTCAAACTTATATTTACATAATTCTTAAGTATATAGACATTGATACTTTGTATCTTACATTCTTTAGACAGAAAAAGTTGTAACCCAGAAAAGTTTATGTATATACCTGTAAGCATATCAACCTATAATAATTAAATGCTTCTGAAACATATCAGTCTTACTGCGGGTGGTGGGAGGAAGCTTCATGTTGCCCTGGTGCTCTCAGAGCTAATGGGGAACAGGAAATCGATCTGTTTATGTTGATGGTGTATGTAATGAGTGCTGTTGTTGTCTTGTATTTGTCCCATTGGTGTCAATGGTGTTGAGAGTGGTTTCCTTCACTCATTGGGCTTCTACCTTGTCATTTAAGTGAAATACCCTTGAGTATGATATTAAACCCCAATCAAACAGACAAACATGGTCTTACTGCTCTTAGTTAGCATGTTCCTGTGAGAACATTTAATTCCCTAAAGATAAAAAAAAAAACTTAACATTTCATAGTTGTTTCTGTATAGCCACTGATTATGGGAGAACTACGAACGAAATAACTTTGGGAGTGATGAAGCAATTGCTTAAGGGAAATTTTCAAAACCCTAAGTAACAGTATGGTGTAGCAGTGTTGTAACATTGGGGTGGTTGCCTGAGAGGCAAGTACATGTACAAGGGCTTAGGCAGACACCCGTCTAAATGGACACCCTGAAGTTAACAATTGGTGCATTTGGACACCCTGTTTTAAGAAACTTTAACATGCAGGAGATAAGAAAGCTGTCTAAGTTGGACACTCAGTTATATGAAAAGTGAAGCAAAATGACCATTTTGGACACCATACTTTTGATTTCTGGCTAAGCCTCTGGACAAGTAGTTTGAAAATGTGACTGTCTGATCAAAATACATAAGATCATATAATTAGCAATACCCATGATGAAAAAAAAAACAATTCCCATTCAGGGCAAGAAAATCAGAGATTGTCTTGCCCAGCTGTATTTTTGCTTGCCTGGACAAGTCTACTAAGTGTGTTAAGTGTGGATGGACAATGCTGTGTAAAACCTCAATGAATCAATCAAATTTGGAAGGAATTTATTATGTTTGTAAAATTTGTCTTATTCGCCTTTCTGATATGTTCATGACCTAGACCTACATGTATTGTATTTATCTTTTCAGGCCTGCCATGGATTTGTAGCATTGTGTAGGTGTGGAGACCCATCCCACTATTAGCAACCATGAGGATCAACGAAAAAACTCTTATAGCATATGCTAATTCAAACTCTACAGCCGATCGAGAAGGATATCTGTCCAAGAAGGGAGAACTTAATAGGGGCTACCAGAAAAGATGGTTCGTACTGAAAGGAAATTTGCTGTTTTATTACGAGAAAAAAGGAGATAAAGAACCTGTTGGTGTGATTATTCTTGAGGAGTGTACTATAGAATGTTTTGACAGTTCTGAAGGTTTTGCTTTCATGATAAATTATGGGGGTGCCAATTTACGGACTTATGTTCTTAGTTCTGACACACAGGAAGGTATGGAGGCCTGGATGAAGGCTTTGTCATGTGCTAGTTATGAGTACATGAAATTACTGGTTTCCGACCTACAGAGAAAATTAGATGAAGTTAATAAGGATGAAACCAGTAAACTAATACATATGGGGGATAGAGCTTCAAATGCTGTCTCAAGGGCTTACTGTGATGCTTTCAGCCCCAAAACAAACGGCGTAGAAGTTGCGGAAGAGGCACTGATATCTTTTGGAAACCATTCATCGGCAAGTGGTAGCCAAAATAGCACACCCAACACACGGTTCAACCCTTTCGATCCTCAGAATACAAACTCTATTGTAGAACCCCAAAATAGTCCCTCTATTGTCAAACCATTACCCGCACCACCGAGAGTTATGAGAAAAGCCCAATCTCTTCCCCAACCGGGGCCAAGATCTTTCGGTGAAATGCACCAGGAGTTTGGTCAGCTTATAAACTTGTATGTGGATGAGCCGGAGACTGCAGCTTTACCTCGAAGCAGGCCTAAAATTAACCACCCACAGTCTCTATCACTTGATCTCTCCCACAAAATGTCATAATATGTATTTTAATATAGAAACGGTGCAGGATAATACCACAACACATGGGTACTATTCAGGATATATTCCAGAGCTTTTAGGATAGACACAATATACAAGACACACAGGTCCCACCATTGAATATTCCAGAAACTTAAGTGTACTGACCTACAAATTAAACTTACTATCCACTGATTTAATGCTATTTCCTCTACAAACTAGTTTTAAACACACAAAACTTGATATTTGAAACATGCTATAACTTGTGGATTTTTACATACCAGATCAAGTAATTTAAATACATATGTGTTTTAAATATTTAATAATAGTGGGTGTATGAAGATTTTTTATAAGCAAACTGTTTGCCTGACCTTGACATAGTTATTTTAAAGTTAAAATGTATATTAAGCTCTATTCAAAGAAAAATTCTCCTTGATTTTATCTCGAATCCCTTATTCAACATCAAGTATCATGAATTGTGTATTTTTATCTGTATAATGAAAATTCTTAAAGAGTTCAGTTTTAAAATTATCTTTTTTCTCTGATACTTTGGGAAACACAATCTGTTATTTTTTGTGATGTCTTTTGTCTTTTAAATAATTTTTTATGACTGTCTTGTCTTCAGTTTTTAATGCAGATGACCTAAAAAAAATTCCTTCACCCATTTCATTTGTACACTGTCTAATGGGTGAAATACCTAGAGTATAGCCCCCCAACCCC
>JARFOD010021630.1:0-10952 GCA_031763545.1 Mopalia muscosa
AGCTAAAGGGTAACGGGAAGCAGATTTGTTTGTGATGTTCTGTATTTTGTCCGTCGTCATATAAGTGAAATACCCTTAAGTACGACATTAAACACCAATCAAACAAACCGATTTTGCCAATGTTTCCAAACTGACATTATGTAATGGTATATGTCAAGGATTTGGCATCAGTTATCATGCCCTGCATTGAAATGATTATTGGGGTCACTCAAAATATATCGGAAACATTATAAAAATGTAAAAAAAATTTCAAGGATATATATGCTGAAATGTAAGATGTTTTTTTCACAAAAATATAGCGGGGGGTGGTTTTTGCAAGGTTTTCTCTCGGTTTTCCACCGTTATAAGGCAAGGAACAGTGTGAAGTGGACAATCTGTCGTCATACAAGTGAAATAACCTTTAATGATGTTAAACCCTTATAAACGAACAAACAAACAAACCCATTCTCTTATTGATGAAGGCCTACTACCTCATTAAAATTCCTGTCTTACTATCGAAAATGATTAATTTTGTAAGGAGTATTACGTTTTGTATTTTTACCTAAAAATGGTGCTGTTTCTTCCCCTTATTCGACTCCCCTAATTCCATGAATATGAAAACTGTACATCGTTTTCCACTGTAATAAGGCTGTGTATAGTGTGAAATGGACAATCCGTCGTCATATAAGTGAAATACCCTTGAGCACGACGTTAAACACCAATCAAACAAACAAACAAACACATTTTATGTTTCCTCTGTGTTTTAATCCTGGTTTGTTTGTTGCCAGTGTTGTCTATAGTGATTTTACTTCACATATTGTTTTGCACAACCTTAAATACAGTGTTAAACCCCACAGATAAATCTTTTTTTTCTCTTCTGTTTAAAGTATGACAGAGTAAGTAATAGACTAATTGACAGTGTAACTAAAATACCCAAATAAGCCAATCATAATAATAATCCTGATAACTTGTCTTTACAGAGTTGCTGCCGGTACTGCCCATGGCTTTGCTCTCTTTGATTACCTTCAGAAGAAAGAAGTTGTTACCAGGTGTACTCTCAACCCTAATGGTAGGTTTGGCTCCAAATTACTTTGAAATGTTTAAAAAAAAATTAATTAAATAGTCTTTGGTTTTGACAATATAAAATTTTTTCGTTAAAGACAAAAAAGAATTTAAAAAAAGAGAAGATCTTTTCACTTAAAAACATACATATTGAATTATAATGTACAGATCTGAGACGTAAACTGAATGATTTTGATTAAAGATAAATTGCAAAATAATGATATTTTTGTAATGTTAAAACCATTTGTCTTACCATTCAGATTTGACTGGGGCTGCTCAAGACTCCAGTATTTCTAGGAGGAAGTCCTTTAAGAAATCGCTAAGGGAATCATTCAGGCGTTTGAGGCACAGACGCTCTGAGAGAAGGCGAGCTGAAGAACAGGCCCGAAAGGAGAGCCCAAAGAAGGGTATTGAACAGAAGGAGACCCCAGCAGCTGAAGGAGCCGAGGCTGCTGCCGCTGAACCAACAGCTGCCGATACCAGCGCAACGGCCAGCCCTGCAGCAACCGAGGAGACTGAACGTAAACCAGTAGAGCGACAAGTAGAAGCCCGAAGCACAGAAGACTTTAAAGCTTCTCTAGTTCGATGCTTATACTTCGCTGAAACCTTTGTTTTGCATGGTAAGAACTATTTCTGGCTGATGCTAGATTTCTATTGTTTCATAGAAAGTAGAAATTGCACTCGTTCTTGTGTCCTTCAAGGATGTTGAAAAAAGCACTACCCTTATCAAACTGAAAAAGAGAAATATTTCAGGAACAGTTGACGAAACTATTAGCTGAGGTTTACATTCTGCCTGTCAGAAATCCCTATTCTGATAAATTTTGTCTTTCAAAATTTTCCGTTTTCCTATCTTTTCCATTTTAAAATTCTGCATTACATTTTTGTCATTTTAACCAATTTTAGAAATCTGCCCTTCTCGAATGACAGCTGGGCCGGTCTCTAACTAAGACTTTAGATGGTAAATCTGCTGTAGAAATTTCACGCCTGCATTTTATTTATCTTATTTTTTAATTCTTGTTCAGGGTCTCATCACACAGCTACTCTATGGGCAGGTACGAACTCAGGTACAGTTCTCATTTACACGATAACTGTCCCTGCCAGTGACGTACGACCAGATAGCTTGGCAACAGCCGTACTGGCCAAGGAGATCAAATTACGTCACCGTGCCCCTGTCATCTCTATTGCTGTATTAGACAAACAAGATCGAGTATTACCGGCTGCTCTGGAAGTCCAGCATGAGAGGGCTAAGGCTCCTGATATGTCTGGAAGTCACCATGTTGTCATATGCTCTGAAGAACAATTCAAGGTAAATATTCCCTTACATATGGTGCTTAATTGGTACGCTTAATTTTTCAGAGCTCTCTGTTTAAGGCCATTTTGTTTGAAGAGTAGCAATCCTGTTTTTACTTAGCACTGAAGGAAGATTAACTTTCAAACATTATAAAAAACAACTCACATTTTTGCATTTTCTAAGTTGTCCTGCCTACGGCCTTGGCTTAGTGGTAGCGAGTGCCCCTACTAACCCTGCTTCGAAGTACCGTTCACTGGATCTAGTCCACCTGTCAACCATCCGGTGTAAGGGTAAGTCACACCATGTGGCTCCCGCAATCGCGGAGGTGTTTTTTACAAGGTTTCCTCACGGTTTTTCCACCTTAAAAATACAAGGCTCAATGTGAAGTGGCCAATTGGTTGCATATAAGTGAAATACCTTGGGGTAGAACGTTAAACACCAAACAAACACACAAACTGATGACCAATACAGGATGTGTTATTCCATCATGATAATCAACTTGGTGATTTTATGGAAGAATTGTAAGGAATCGATTAAATGTTATATTTCATACAAGAGCTCATTTCCTGAAATACAAATATTATTGTATCCTTACCATGGATGTGTGACCATTATTTGCAATTTTGTATATTTCAGTTGTTCAGTTTACCCCATCTCAAACCAGCACACAAATGTAAGCTGACAGCTGTGGATGGATCAAGGGTGCGCAGGTTGGAATTCGTCAACTTCCGAAGCAAGAGTGGTAAGACCTGATTTCAGCAGTAGCAGCGTGTCTGCTTAATAATCCTACTTCAATGTCCTGCTTACATGTCCGGTACCCTTTGGTATATGATTGCATCACATGATGTTGCACCAGCAATCATGAGGGTGGTTCATGTTTTCAACCTCCAGCTAGGAACGGCGTTAAATGTACAATCTATCATCAATGAAGTGAAATAGCCTTGAGTATGATGTTAAAACCACATTCAAACATCATTAATAGTGTGTCTTTATTGAGCACTAAAACAATATCTTTTGTGCAAAAACATAATATTTAATGGGATTTTGTAACAATTATTTCTCTTGCAAAATGTATAATAAATTTGGAATCATTAAAGCGTGCTCTCTATAGAAGCATGGGCTTAGGCAGACACCCGTCCAAATGGACGCCCTGAAGTGAACAATTGCCTCATAGATAGGAAAACTGTCAAAAGTGGACACCCAGTTATTTCAAAAGTGAAGCAAAATGACCATTTTGGACACCCTACCTTTGATTTCTGGCTAAGCCATTGTATAGAAGTGAAGTATAATCTGCCCATTTAAAGTAAAATGCTATAAAATAGATAGGCTTATTGTTAATACTGATTTACCAGGGTGTCAGACCAGTGACCTTTCTTAACTGCTTTCTTAATTCCCTTGTTCTCAATATTTCAGATGAAAACTACAATGAGTTTGATGTAGCTTGTCTAACCAACCTGGGAGATCTAAGTGTATACTCAATTCCTAACCTTCGCAGACAGCTACTACAGCCAGGTTGTTTACGTAAAGAAGATATCAAGTGAGTTTTGGGGATCTATTGTATTCATGCTGTAATGGTTACTGATATTGAGTGGTTAGTCCATGACAATCATATGTTAGATTAGTTTTCCTGTTTACTTTTCTCAAAAAAATAAATATTTCGGATTTATTTAAAAAAAAAAATAAAAAAAAGGAAAAACAAAATTTTTGTCAATTTTTTTTGTGCTCTTCTGTGAACATGTGTTTCACAGCCCGCCGTATGATCCCAACTTAATGAGACTGATTTTTTTAATTGAATATAAATTCTTGACGCTGCAGCCCTCATTACATTGTACAGTTATTGTGATAGTTTGGTTGTTTAGTGTTAGCATACATCCCCTCAATTCAAACAGCACTTAACACTAATTAATCACTTAAAAAAACTGCTGTATAATTGAATGCATTTGTAAAACATTGCCTTGTTTGTTTTTTAGTGGTATTTCTTCCTTCACCTTCACAAAGAATGGTCAGGGATTTCATCTGAGTTCGGCTTCTGAGTTTATTCGTGTCTCACTGTCAGCTCAGCTTATGACTCGGCCACTGTGTGATTTAGAACTTAAGGAGGGTATGAGACCCGAACCTGAACCAGAAGTTGCTGTCTGTCCGACCCCCGATACGCCCGCTATTCAAGTCACTGCCGCCGAGGATAGCGAGGAAATTGGGTAGGTGTCATTACCCTAATACACGGCTTAATGTTGGGACATGATAACGAATTTAAACATATACAATTTAGAGAGGCTTTCTGGCTACGGGCAATTCGTTGAAAGGTTCTGATGCTGTCTTAGCAGGGGAAAGATTAACTTACCAGCTTTATGGAAACACTTCACATCTTGGTTGTGCTAGTGTCGATTATTGTTGGAACACTGCCATCATTTAATTGAAGTACCCTTAAGCAGGGACTAAAATATATTGTTTAATACATCTTTACGGCAAATGAGTTTTAATTCTCTTGTCAAATTCGTGCTTCCACATTTTTGGTTAATTTTTTTTTTTTAAATTGTTTATTTTTTTGTCAAAATTGAATCCACTTTTTATGTAAGATATTCTCAAAGAAACTCCACCTTAATGCAGTTTCCTTCAATAATTCTCTGTACAGTTATCCCAGTTCAACTTTATATTTTTTGAGACAATTGCAGTTGAATGTTGTTAGTAATGTGGTATGTTGTTGTTGTAGTGAGGGAACCGGTGAGGGCGATCAGTTAGAACAGTCTACTACAGAGGATCAGAATGAGTCCAGAGCTGACACAACGGCTGATATCACCGTGGATAGTGTCACTGTCAAGTAAGTTCCTCCAGTTATTAATATTTGTTAATTTTCTGCTCCTTAATACTTGGGTCCTGGTACGTGGTTTAATGGTATTGTGTGCGCTTCCTAATCCTATTCCAGTTTACCATTCACAGGATCAAGTCCGTCTGTCTACCTTTCGGTATATGAGTGAGTCACATGATGTGGCTCTGACAATGTCAGGTGGTTTTTACAAGGTTTCGTCCTGGATTTCCTCCATAATAAGGCAAGAAGCAGTGAAGGAGACAATCTGTAATATATAGGGGAATACCCTTGAGTACAACATCAAACCCCAATCAAACAACCAAGCAAAGCCTAATGATCCTATTTAAATGTATCGCCCGCTTGTCAAATAAGTGAAATACCCTTCAGCCATCCACTCAATCCATACCAGTTTTAAATTGTTTGTTGTTGATATGAGCTGTCTTGTGCTTTTGGGTCAATGGTGAGTAATTCTTCTCACTGTTGTCTACAGTGTGTGATTGCCCTGATTTGTCAGTTCATGGCCATAGTGTATAGTAGGTTTTGTCACCCATCGGACTGGTTTGTTCTCTTATAAATAAAATAACCTGAAGTACAGTGTTACGCCCCATTCAGTTAATTTTTATCAGTGTGACATTAATGTCCTGTTTTGATTTTTTACAGCCCTGATGTAGTTGACACAAGTACAAACAGTGCCGACCATGTGACCACTACAACTACAACCGAGATCGTTGTTGGGGCAGGTAAATCCTTTTATGATGTCCTCACATGTTTGTTTTAGTTAGCTTGTTTTTAACTTTTGAGCCGAGAGAGCTTCATGTTGCCCTGGGGCTTTCAGAGGCGATGGGCAACATGAAGCCGATTTGTTCATGATGTCTCTGTATCACATCTTGCCTTGTCTTTGTTGCCAAGGGTGTCAAAGGTGGTTTCTTTCACACATTCGGTTGGCATGCTGTCATATAGGTGAAATTACCTTAAGTATGGTGTAAAACCCCAATCAAACAATGATAACTTGGGAACAGGCAGTTGGAGTGAGTTTCCTGTTGCATTTGTTCTCATGGCTAAGGGGCCATCAAATAGAATGTGCTTTCCTTCACCAGTCATGAGTGAAATCATCTCAAATGCAGTGTAAAACTCTAATCTTCCAAATGGAAAAAAAAACAACAGATTTTTATTTTGATCCAGAATGTAAATATATACGCGTGTAGATTTTATCGCTATGTTAAAATTTTGAACATCAAAAGTAAAAGAAATGTTGTATTGCAAACTGAAGCACACGAAATATATATAAATTTTCTGAAATATTAATGGCTCTTTGACTAAGGGCAGTTTGTTTGAAGAGTGGCAATGCTGGGTTTACTTAGCACTGGTGGAAAATTAACTTTCCAACATTATTGAAGCGCTTCACATCTTGGTTGTGCTAGTGTCAATTATTGTTGGAATACACCGCAGTCATAAAAGCAATACCCTTAAAGGGAAATACCATATTCTATAAATAAGTAAAACTTTTTGTGTGTAACACAATCCATTAATTTCCATTTTCATAACTCTGGTTATCATCCATAAAAGAGGATCACAAGTACCAGTTAAGTCATCAAATCCTGTGCTGCTAAGTTTTCCTGCTCTCTGGTTGGTCAGCCAATTTTGAAGTATCCAATGATAGATCATTGAAGTCTGCTGTACACAGGATTTGATGACTCAACTGGTACTTGTGATTCTTTTTAATGGATGATAACCACAGTTACGATCAGATTATGGAAATTAATGTATTGTATTACACACAAAAAGTTTTACTTATTTATAGAGTTTTGGTGTGGTCTTCCCCTTTAAGCATGGCATAAAAGATAATCAGCCAAAACTGTAAATTGAAGTGTCTTTAATTGAAATAGAAGAGCAAGAAACAAAGCGTAATTGTTTTGATCAGTGGTGAGAAGCACTTGAATATTATGGATGTTATTTTACAGTGACTAAAGAGATTAAGAATATGGATGACGACACAAAGGCCACCACTAAAGTTGTGGTAAAAGAGGTGAGGAAGTTTACCAGTACTAAGCCCTCACTGGACGTCCCAGCCACCTGCTAATCCCCATTAATCCTCACTAATCCAATCAGCAATCCTCACTAATCCAATCAGCAATCCTCATTTTAACTAGCTGGTTTTGGAATTATTGTTGTTGCTCTTACACTCCTGAAGAAATGAAATTTGCTTGAAGGGCCTGAACATCGGTCTTTATTTACATTGTCACTTTTTATACTAATATTTCCTGTCAGGGATTATTATTCATTCTTGTTCATTTTTGGCTTCTCACTTGGTTCATTTGGTTTAACTCATTTATTAATGTTGCCGCTATTATTTTCTTACTGCTTCTAAAAATAAAATGTTTTGAGAAATTTGCTATATAACTAGTGGCAGTGTTCTCTGCTGTCATCACTAAGCACGGAAGGATTATTATATTTTCAACTAATCACCCGTAACTTTCTATAATTATGTTGCTGTGACTATTTGCTGTTTGGGTACATTAACGCCCTAAAAAGGGGAATACACTAGAGCACTGCTTTAACCACAATTAAATTAAGTCGTTTTGGAAAGTCCCATTCTTCATAACAGTTTATATTTAATTGTTAATGATCATTTTAACCGTTTGAACAAATTGTTTATGGTAATCTCTTCCTCTCTCCAATCATATAACCCTGTTTAACAATGTAGTTGAAATTAGACTCATTAACCAAGTGGCATAGCTTGTAATCCATCAACTGTAATAATTTCTCAAAAAAGTATAGTCTAATCCTGGTCAAAATGTCCCATCTTTCATATATTCATCCCTCACTTCTTGCTTGCTTTTAATCCACTGGGATGTCGGCAGAGGTGTCAGTACTGGAAAGTTCCCTCCCCTTGATCAGTGCCTGGCCGGTTTTTGACATTTATATTGTATTTATATCTATACAATAAAAAATCTAAAAGTAAAAGTGATTTACTGGAGTTAAATTTGTTTGTAGGTTTTCATGACTTATCTAAAGTCTCCATGTCAACTTTCTTTTTATAGATTAAGGAAGAAATGAAGATAACTACAACAAAGCTTGAAGATCTGAAACTTTCAGGAGAAACAAAAATTGAAACGGTCAAGGACTTTACAATTGAGGAAATAAAGAATGCGGAAAGCAAGGTTGAAAACGGTATCGAAGCTCTCGTGGACTAAATCCACCTACGCCAAAACTAGCTCTCATGCTCAAGGGTGCTTTACTGGCCGTCGACATGATCGCCTGATGATGGAGCTGAAGTTTTAACGAGATTTTTAAGGACCCCTTTGTCATGAAGACACTTCCCATAAATGCTGAAGTGGCGCTATTAGCAGGACTTACCCATCAGCTTCTTGTTGGCAGAGTTAAAGGGCTGTGTGCATTGCTCATTGCTGATCCCTCATTGTGTATTCATCGTCACCCTCCCTACTCGCACCTTCATTTTGGTGGGACAGCATCGCTTATATTTTAAAACACGACCAGTATTCGTTGTGTAGTTCTAGTGATTCATCGTCTAATTGTTATAGAATTACCCTCTGTAGGCCTCCGTCGTGGGGCATTTTTATTGCCATTCTACGCATCTAGACTTGTTAGGCTTAATTAATGAATTTATAGATTTAATAAATTAATGTTCTCTAAATTGATGATATTAATTGTTGATGATATGAGGTGAAGTATAAAATGATTGGACCAATATAATTTTATTTGTTTTGTGAAAGAACTGTGCTTTCTTAAAGAATTGTCTCGCTCCGAGCCTTGTGTGCCTTGTTTTTGGACCCGCTTGTTTTATATGACACCCTTGTCTCTTTGTCCAGCTATTATTGTTGCTATTTTGGCAGCATAAAGACCATTGTCTTATTTCAAATCACCATCATGGCAGAGGGTATATTGTCACAAATTTTTAATTTCATTATGAACAAATTGAATAAATGTTTTGCCTACAGCCTATTAATTATGTCTTGTGTAATGTCTTTGTGGCCCTCAATCCTTTGTCATGCTTCATAATTATATCTTTAGACCTATCGCTGTCAGCCCGGGTAAAAATTATTAAAATACTTGGCCCGACATTTTGATAAGAATTTTGTCCTGCAAATCATTCAACAGGCTTTATTTTTTCAAAATTTTGCGTAACTGATTTACCGTTCGCGTGAATTAAAACCCACGTTACCTATCATTGGTTACGCGCAAACGGTCGTTCTCGTATGTAGGTTACATAAATATACAGTGTAATTACGCTTTAATGTATCACAATAAACCGTGTAAACAGGTTATAACTGGTACCAATTCATGTTTACCGATTGTAAGCAAATACCATTAAAAAATTAAGTCCAAGCTGTGAATGCTCCGTGGGTGGGTTAAACAAGTCGCGACTGTCATATTTAAATAGTGTTGTTTTAGCAACATGCTTAACTGTCTGAGTGGCTTCATCAAGACAAAGAGTTAATCCGGTCATTATCACAGCAATTGGGGTGCAGTTAATGCAAACTTTTAACAAAGTTATCCAAATTAAGCCTGTTGCGTTTCATTTATTATGAACTTTCAACAACATGAGCTGACATCTATAGAGCTAAACAAGACCATAGACCAACGATGCTTTTGATTGGCTGGAAAGCCGGGGCCAGCCAACCAGGTCACATTTTTCATTTTTAGTTGGTAAATTAATTGGTTTTTTTTACTCAAATGAAGCAAGAAATGGCTCATACTTAGACTAATCATATTATAAGTTTATTTATCATAAAAAATATTTCTGACAGATTATGAGAATCCTTTCCTGGCTATCTAGTGTAGAACATATGAAAACATGGTAGTCATCCAATGCACATGGTCTTGTTTTGCGTGAACTGTGACCATTCGCACGAATTTTTGTTTGTGTAACCTCCACGTAACCTGAACGACTGTTCGCATGAAAAAATAAGGCCTGATTCAACACTGTTAAGTTCCTGGGAAATTTTACAGTACAGTCGCAATCATTTTTTGTTGTTATCAAGCCCCCTAAATCACCTCAAATTCGTCCATAAAATTACTATTTTGGAAGCTATTTAAAAGACTTGGAAATTGTGTTGGAGAGAAAGACCACTTTTTCAGTAAGAAGGCATCCTTTGCCAGAAAATGTAAATTTATTCAATTTCATGCTGTCATATTGTCACAAGCAAAAATGTTAGTATTTGTTATGGACGAAATTTGAGGTGAATGTCTATATCAAGGGCAGATCCAGTATTTTGAGAAATGGGGTGTGCCGAATATCACCACCAAGCTAGGCGTGGGTCGCTTAGTCACACACTTTTTAACCTCTTCATCTCAGGGGTTGTCCATACTTACAGGAAGGTCAAGCAGCAGTGTTTATGTTTGTACAATTTATAAATTTACATCCATTTGAGCCTACAGTGCCCTACCAAGCAGCTAGGATAAATGCAGCCATGGACCTACATGTATTCTACATGTTGTAATTAATTTTGATTTCTCTACACTTGAAGTTACATGGCGGTTTTCCATCGTAGTTTGGCAAGGAACCATGTGAAGTGGACACTGCCCTGAAGTACAACGTAAAACCCCAATCAAACAAACAATAGATGTACCGCTCAAAGGACAGGGTCCCTTGTTGACCTATTCCAAAACCAAGCAAATTGAAACAAATGTTTAACTTCTTTCAGAGGCATTTAAGAATCAGGGATAGTAAAATAACAAGGTATTTTATGGATAACAACTTAAGGTTTATTGAGGAGCGACGTTTTGGAGCAGATTCTAGCACCGTTTTCAAGCTAATGAAAAATTGGCTTGAAAATGGTGCTAGAATTTGCT